>QWZN01000166.1:0-69100 GCA_003693225.1 Venturia aucupariae | reverse complement strand
ATAATAGATACTATATCTAAGAGCTATATTTAGGCTTATTATAAAATTATAATTGTTAGAAAATTTATTATAGCTAGTTTACTATATAAAAGTAGGTATTTTTAGAAGTTTCCAAGTAACTACTAAATATTATTACTAAATATTTTAATACGCTATAGTATAGAAATATACTAGTCTACAAAAAAATTCAAGGGTCTATAGGTATTATACGTGGAGAGATATATAAGAAAACGTGAGTTTTTAAGGGTAAAAGCTTTAACCTCGCTTATTTTTTATCCTAGCGAACTTTACGGCGACTATATATATATATACATTTTATTCTACGTAAGGTACGAAACCCTATATTCTCTCGCTAGGGTAGTATTTAATAGTATCTACCTCTATTATATTATTATCAATAATAGATCTATTCTATAAAAGACTTTCTTGAATTTATCTAAGTCCTCCCTCTTATTTCCTCTAGACCTAGGCCCCTATTTTCTAGGGTCTAGACTATTAGATCTAGATAGTCTATAGTGTAACGTGTACGGAGAAACTATTTTCTAGTAGACCAGCTAGGAGTGCTATAGAACTAGTAGTTCTAGTAGTTTTGCTCTAGACTAGATCGAAACAGCATGATATACTTTTCCTAACGTAAATAAATAGCTTATTAAGACTAGGTATTACAAGTAGCTAAAGCCTTAATGGTTTATTAATTCTCTTGTCTAGATTATAGATTTTGACGGTCTATATTTTTTTAGTAACGCCGTAGTATTATAACACGGTTAATAGAATATTTAGAGCCCTAGTAGAGTTGTAGATAGCGCGGATTAAATATTATTAGTCTCTACTCAAGTCCTACTTTCTTAGCTAGCGGGATATTAACTATAAGAAGGTTCGAATATCTTTCTTAGTAAGAATAATAATATTTATTAAGGCGCTTAATTTCTCGAACTGTTCCTACGCGTAGGTAATATAACTAATAGTAAGCTTATATAGACTCTAGCTCTATAATAGATATAGTAATAGTTTAAGAGTATGAATACGACTAGCTATATAATTATAATCTACCTATTTGATCTAATTCCAATCTATTAAGTAAAGAGACTTTGGGTAGGCCGCGACTTTATTAAAGTAGATATCTATAGCTAGGGTATAGAATAATTAATATATTAAATATAGAGGGCTGATCTTAGGCAAGTATTTGATAATCTTAAGAAGAAGCTTGTTAGAATATCCTAATAGGCTATTAGTCGTTAATTGAATAGCTAATAGTCAAGAAAGTTAAGAGAAGAGAAGATTATATAGTTAGAGGTATTACTTATTAAGATATAATTAAAGGTCTTATTTTACTACAGATACTTCCTAGCGCCTAAGTTATCGAAGTTGAAATATAAAGAGTAGTAATAATCTACTTTCTATATAGTATAATCTAATACTTAGTAAACAAATTCGAATTAAGGTATAGTAGGTATTCTAGATTTTAATATAGTAGATATAATTAGCTACCTATAAAGAGGAAGAGAGCTACTAGGTAGTATATATAAAATATAATTTGTTCCTACCCTACTATATTTAGGCTATTATTATAATCGATTTGATCTAAGCTACTTTAGTAAGTAAATAAGCGACAATTTAAGAAATAGATTAAAAAAAGCTAGAAGAGGAGGAAAGT
The DNA here is from genome assembly GCA_003693225.1 of Venturia aucupariae. NCBI lineage: Eukaryota > Fungi > Ascomycota > Dothideomycetes > Venturiales > Venturiaceae > Venturia > Venturia aucupariae. The sequence goes on along the minus strand of QWZN01000166.1, from coordinate 67,446 downwards.
AAGGTCGTAGATTCTAGTCTATTAACGTTAACTAGCCCCTTTATAAGTTACCTACAACTTAAGCTTCCTTACTACCCTTTGATTTATATCTCTCTCTTTGGGTAATATCGCCTTTTGTCTTTTATATAGTTTTCGGGTATCCTTGAGCCGTTGAACCTACTTAGCCTTAGTACGAGTAAGTTGAGGTCGGCTGGTAGTAGATTGTACTAGAGTTGAAATCGGGGCCTTAGTAACAAGAGAATATATACTAAAGTTATAATCAATTTCGATAAAATCTAGAATTATAATAGCTAGATTGTCTTCCGTATTCGTATACTTAGTCTCGTATATCAGGACGCTATAATATTCAACGTAACTAAGACTTCTTATAGCTAAACTAATATCAAACTCTATAAGCCTATTTAAAGGCGATCGTAGATCTATATATTCAGAATCGACTTTGGTAGTACTCCTAGTTGCTACGCGATTAGTATCTATACGTACGACGCTAGATATATCTTTACTAATAGCTCCTCCTATATAGTTATTATTTATAATATAGATAGTTTCTAAGTATATAACCTAGTAAGGCTAGTCTTTACTAGTAAATCTATATATATAGTTTGAGCTAACTAATTGTTTAGAGATCTTATAGGTTCTAGTAAGGAATGCGAGAGTATAGCGCTAGGTATATAAAGGTAGTAAGTACGTCGTATAGGTATAGGAGTAATAGGTCGGAAAATACGGTACTAGTTTAGTACTATAATAAGTTAAGACGTATATACTCTAGGCTAATAGTCCTTAATCAACTATCGCGTAGCAAGCTAGATATAGAAACGTTTTACTAAATTAACTACCTTTGAGGTAGATACAACAATAATAGAGAGTAAGGCTAGCTATAGATATATATCTCTTATTATATAAAAGATATAAGAGCTTTACCTCCTAGAAACTAAGTTAGTATAACGAGTAGTTCTAAAGGCCTTATATTATAAACCTCTTCTCGAAATTCGATTGACGAACTAATATTTTCTAACCTTATAGGATTCTTTCTAATTCTATTATTGTTAATAAAGTCCGATTGGTATAGTTTGATTCTTATATTACGAGTACTCTTGCCGGTTAGGTTGGCAATTAGTAAGTCGATAAAAAGGTTAGTCGGAATATCTAGACCTATCTAGAGCTATTTACTATAGATATTGCTAATAGTTCTTTCTATTATCTTTACCTTCTTCTTGTCTATAATAACTAGAGGTATCTTAATACCTTTTGTAGTATTAGAGTCAATAAGCGCAAAGAAGTCTACTCTCTACTTTATAAGAAGTTACTTAGATAGTATTTGTTATAGATTCTATATCTAGCTATTTATCTAGTAACAATTATCTCCGGATATAGTATCTCTCTAGAGAAAGCGTACTATTAAAGATAGATACTAGTCTATTATAGTCTTATTGGCTTTAGAAAGGTTTATTAGTATACTAGGAATCCTATAAAAGAATAGGCCTAAAACGTCTATAAAGAGCTAAGGGTCTCCTCTAAATTTAGAGCCTAAGCTTATATTTATAAGATTAAAAGTCAAGTAGCTAGTCTAATAGAACTTCTCAAATACTCTACTAGAGTAATCTATAATATAGTTTCGGGAGGCGTTAGTTAATATACCTAGTAATATTAGTTGTCTCTTTTATAAAGGCGCCTTAATTTCTTACTATCGAGCGTATTACTAGTCCCGATACAAATCGAGTAGAATCTTAGCAAATAATAATACCCTCCAACTTAGTAGACTCGACCCTAGATCTTCTAGTAATAGCTCTTAGAAACTAGGAAGATAACCCGCTCTTATATTTTAGTCTTCTAGTAAAGCAAGATATACTTGGAGATTAAGAGCTTAGAGATAGTAAGAATATTATAGAGAGAATCGAAGTCTTAGAAGGCTTTATTAACGGTTACTTTTACTAGGAACTATCTTATAAGATAAGTATTTAGATAAAGTATTATAAACGTCGTAAATTTAAAAGAGCTTTATAAAGAAGATTAGTCCTATACTAAAATAGATATAAGAGAATATACTAGGGGTCGTAATTAGTAGTTACCGTCCCTTTTTTAATCTTTGAAAGCGTTGTTATTAAAGCTAGCTCGAGCCTAATACTTAGAGAATTAGTACGGTCGTAGATAAACCCAATCTCGAAATCTCTATATTATGAATTGTTAATATATCTACCTTTGTACCTAGTAATACTAGCTGTTAGCGTCCTAACCTACTAATTATATAATATTTTACTAGTACTATTTATATTATTTACCTAATTATAGAGGATATAAAGGAGTATAATAAGATCTTTAGCTAATATCTCGACTTTATTATTAAATAAGGATTTCGCGAGACTCTTTTTAGATAAGAGAGATGTAGAAATCTACTAAAAATAAGAGTTAGATTTGTATTCCTAGCTAGTTATAGTAATTTATACTAAAGTAATTTTCTAGACTATCTTATAGCTATATAGCCTTCTTACTATACTTTTTAACTTCTAGTAGGCTCTTTCCTACTAATTGGTAATATTAGCCCGACGCTTTAATAGGAATTAGTTTTCTATATTTATAAAAAAATTGTTCTATTTCTAAATAATAGTAAATAGTAAGTTAACTATATATACTTAACTATAATTCTAGATATCTTTGTCCGAGTTCTACTTGTCTAGATCGATTTACTATATAACTAAATCTAGAGTAGATACGTTATTATATTAGCCTTCCAATTGGAGCTATAGTTGAAGGTAGTACTCTTTATTAACGTAATAGATTAGATAGGTCTTAATAAGGCTTATAGTATTAGAGTTAAAATTATAAAGCTTAAACTAAGTATTATTAGATTACTTTTATATTATTCCCCTTATATTCTTATACTAGCTAAGCTTTAATTGGCGGAGTATTATAAGTAAGATATTAAGGTATCTTACTCTTAAAAGGCCTAACTAGCTTTCTATTACTTACTATTTATTTTTTTAGAGATAGAGATATTATACTTTAACCTAATTACCTCTTTTTCCCGCTAAGAAGTTAAGGCTGTTATAGAAGTTATAGCCCTTTCTCTTAATTTCTTCTTCTCTTTCTTACTACGGATCTTCTTTATATAATAACCTATAATTAATAGCGGATACTAAATCTACCCCTAATATCCTTAATTCTACCCCTAACTTGTCTGATTTCTACCCCTACCTAGAATTTAGGGGGGGATCCCCTATTTTATAGGCGCCTAAGTTACTTCACGATTAATAATATTATAGTAGTAAATCTACGTACAAAATCTAATACTATAGTAGTAAATCTACTTGTAAATAAGGTATTAGTAGACTCTACTACAATCTAGCTAACCGCCTAAATTGCGTACAACCGTATTATATTATAGCTATTTGACTCAATCTATACGCAAATAAGGTAATAGTAGACCCTACTATAATCTAGGCAGTTAGACTACCTAGTTCAAGTATAATATATAATATAGCGCAACTACTATAATATTATTAATTGTGAAGTAACTTTGGCGCCTATAAAATAGGGGATCCCCCCCTAAATTCTAGGCAGGGGTAGAAATAAGATAGGTTAGGGGTAGAAATAAGTAGAATAGGAGTAGATTTAGTATCCGCCTAATTAATTCCGGAGTACTATTAAATATCTAGTTTTAGAATAGGAAATACAAGTCTTAGCTATAAAGATATAAGTAGAATCTAGGGCGGGAAATAGTAGAAATTAAAGATTAAGCGCCTATCTTAGCCTCTATAACTACCTTAACGTATAATATATATACTCTAGGCTTAAGATATATATCTAGCGTTATTAATAAGTATATTATAATATTTACTAGATTATATAATCTAGTAAATATTATATAATATTAAGTAAGTAGCTATTACTTCTAGAGTTTATATTATTATAGAGAATCAAAACAATAATATTAAATAATAATAAAAAGAGAGGGAAGATTAAAATAAGAGGTTAGGGATAAAAAGTTAGGGAGAAAAAAGATGGATGCTTAAATCTAGTATTTCGCTAAGGCGAGAGTATAGTACAAAAAATGTTCTCCGCTCCCAGAATCGAACTAGGGACCTTCAGGTTTCGACCAATCGTATGCGACCGGTGGATTGTAACAATTACAGCCCGACGTGATAAACCAACTACACCAAGCGGAGGGGATATGATTTGAAATCATGCTTGGATGACGCTGAGCTCCGAAACATACGTATATATAATTGTGAAAAATTTGGAGCGGGGATGGGGACAACGACCTGAATCATGGTTGTAGGCGCTTTAGACATCGACCCAGCGCGGCCGATCATCGATGATTGAGCGGGGAACAAATTAATTGCCGATGCCACAATTGTAGACTTTACATGGATTTTGATGTAGAAACTGGATCTGTTATCCATATGAAGAATTCGAGACTCTTTTCCCTCTGTCGGTTCCATTGAACTCTTCTAGAACTACGTCTTGAACACACCATCGCCATCTCATTGGTTTACAATCGCACGATTGAATCAACAATTGCTTTACTCCCATAACAGTTTACAAGTGAAATATGATGCTGTACCGAGTCGAAAAGGAGGCGTTCAGCTCAACATTTCGCGAATGATCGAATTTGAAGCCGAGGGAAATTTCACAGTCGAATCGATATTACAAAAATCATAACATCTTTGATTGATCAATTTTTAAGATTTTCTATCCACAGCACTAACAATCCATGCCCCACCCCGCCAATTTTCCAAAAAGGTCCCTGGAAAGACCGAATCCATCTTGTAACGGACTCATATTATAGAAAAATCGACTGGCATGGCATCGCGATGCCCGATTTACTTGCCCTTGAGAATGAAGTCAGCGCTCCATTTGTCGCAGCGAATTTAACAGACAAGGTGTGATAGGGAAGGTTATGGGAAGAACATACTCCGCAGCAAGAAGAGCCATGGGAGCTTGAGCAGCAGCATCCTCCATGGTTCTTCATGGATCGACTAGAACCGAGGCCCTTTTTTCCACCACCGCAGCAGCTATGAAAGTTGATTAGCCGAGTCTTTTGTTACCGATATGAAAGAGGGGGGAAGGTTGACGTACCATCCGTGATTCATTGTGAAGGTGTTGTTTGGAAGAGGTTTTTGTAATTGAGATATGGTATTGAGGTAGCTTGATTTGAAGATTTATATTTATCGATGAGGGAGTTGAACGAGGTGGGAGTGTAGTATTTTATAGACGACTTGGACAACCTAGATCTTGTCTATTTGGTTGATGGATTTGAAGACGTCACGGATTCCTTGTGATGGAGTTTCTCAACACGTCACGAAACGGTAGGATTTGAAGGGGTTGGAAGTCTCGACGGAATCGCCCCAAATAATCATGTTGCGAGGGGCTCCGAATATCCAATGAGGACCAGAATGAATGCGATAGGGGTGATCGAGAACGAGGGAATGAGGAGTAAAGTATGACATTCTGGTACCAGACATGAAATAAATGCCGCCATGATGATGATACTGAAGCAACTCTCCACTCTCACACCCCCCAAGCGTTAACATAGCCGAGCCAGATTCAACATAAGAACTCATGACGTTAAAACCATCATTTAGACAAACATCACTGTGGAAAGGATGATGCCAAAACCACGCTCACATGACCCCCGAAAATCGACAAAACGGCCAACCAAACTCTCAACAACAACAAACATCCACAGCCAAAATCAGGACCGAGATCTCCGGGAAAAAAAGACGGAGAAAAAGCTCCTTCCCTCTCACAACAAGATCCCCAGCTCAAAAATGCATCCCACCAAACCATTAACCTCACACCCATCCCAATCCCAATCCTTCCACAACCGTACCATTCAATCCCGCACAACCCAAGCTCCCTCCCAACCACCTCAATTAAATCAACAAATCCATGGTCAAAAAGCTCAAGGTGACAAGATACAAAGATAAGAAATCGAACAAAGGCTGAAGGTTAGCTATTGCGAAGATGAATACCCAAATTCTGTATTGGGGAGCCTAAGATGGTAGGCGTCTGACATCGGACATCAGATCTTGGACCACAAGCGAAATCCATCTCGCCAGCCATGTCAGGCCTACAAACTTGCAGATTATCCAGACCAGAAACCTCGCAATTAACAAACTCCGACGAATGGAGATGTTTGACGTGGACAAGTCGACTCGGAGAACGATGAGGAATTGCAGGTCGCTGGTGAAGATTGTTTGCAACGCGAAGGGTGGTTATCTGGTGCGTAAATAGTTTGTGCGAGATAAGGAATGCTCCTTGATAATTTCTATATTCCTGATGCCATGTCAACTTCCTACTGCTACAAAGTTATGACCCAGCCAAAGAGCCCATCGCAATCCTTCCTATCTCATCGCATGCACGCTGGACAGCAAGGCTGAAATCATGCTCTTACCCCACAAGTCATCCCATCAAATTCGTGAGTACTTCATAACTTTCCCTTGAGAGCATTCTTCAGCCTCCTCTCGACAGCCTCCATGTACTCGGATGTAACGACCCAAGATTCACGGTCCTTGCGACCGCAGCTGAGAGCCAAGTCCTTGGTCATGATGCCATCGACATTGACAGTGTCGATGCAAGCTTGCTCAAGTGCGTTGGCGAAGGAGACAACGTCTGGTGTGCCATCAAGCTCGCCACGCTTTGCGAGACCACGAGTCCACGCAAAAATCGAGGCAATTGGGTTGGTAGAGGTTTCGTTACCCTTCTGATGCTCGCGGAAATGACGGGTGACTGTACCGTGGGCGGCCTCAGCCTCAGTAGTAAGTCCATCAGGAGTAATGAGCACAGAAGTCATAAGGCCCAGGGAGCCAAAACCTTGGGCCACAATATCGGATTGAACATCACCATCGTAGTCTGACGAGAATCGTTAGCTTGATCGCGCAGGAGAACCCGCGTAAATACTGACTCTTCATGGCAATGATGTATCCTCCCTCACTCTTGATCATCTGAGCGACCATGTCGTCGATTAATCTGTGTTCATACCAAATTTTGTTCTTCTCAAACTCAGCGGCATATTCTTTCTCATAAATGGCTTGAAAGATATCCTTAAATCTTCCATCGTACTTCTTCAAGATGGTGTTCTTAGTGGTCATGTACAAAGGCCATTTCTTGTCCAAAGCCAATTTGAAAGAGGCGTGTGCAAAACCAGCAATCGACTCCGCAGTGTTGTACATAGTTATCGCCACACCTCCATCCTTCTGTGCAAAGTTGTAAACCTCAATGGTCTGCTTTTCACCATTCTCAGGTGTATAGACCATCTCGAGTTTGCCTGGACCTGGGATAACGGTGTCCTTCGCCCTGTATTGATCACCGAAAGCGTGACGTCCGATAACAATTGGCTTCTTCCAGCCTGGTACTAGTCGCGGGATTTTGTCGATAACGATGGGTTCGCGGAACACGGTTCCTCCGAGGATGTTTCGGATGGTACCATTTGGCGAAAGCCACATCTGCTTGAGGTTGAATTCCTTCACTCGCTCCTCGTCTGGTGTGATAGTGGCGCATTTGACACCAACAGAGTATTTCTTGATAGCCTCGGCTGCGTCGACGGTAACTTGATCGTTGGTCTCGTCTCGGTATTGGATACCAAGATCGTAGTATTTGAGGTCAATATCGAGGTAGCTGGGACTCTGTCAATTGGACGGTCCACAGTGCGATTATGAGAAGCACAACTCACGGAGTAATGAACTACGGAAATTAGCAATTGCATCAACAATGGCCAGATGGTAAAATTTACCTTGTCCTTGATATCTTGCCAGATGATCCTCGTCATCTCATCTCCATCCAGCTCCACCACCGGGTTCTTGACCTTGATCTTCTTGATTCCAGTAGCCATGGCTCTTCGCTGTTGTTCAAATCCTCGTTTTTGTAGTTTATAAATGGCTGCTCGTGGAGCTTGTTGCGTTGTGTTGTTAAATGCTGCCCGTGAAAAAGACCTAGCTGTAGCTGGAGAAGCACGCAAACAACGGAACGTGTTCATATTGAAGGGGAAAGCAATCGACAGAGCAGGTAAGTGAAGAGGAATCGGCCAATGCCGGTACGACGGAAGATGTTGATCCGATCCGTGGACGGCTTTTACGAGGCTGTAGAGAGGCGGGGTATCCGCGGCAACCCCAATTGCCAAGGTACGTTCTCGATGTTGATTGATGAAGTGAAGGTGAAGGTGAGTAGCGAAGGAGAGGTGGTCCTGTTGAGTTCAAATACTGGCAGCAAAGTGGATGTAGACGCGACGCCGATATTAGGAGGTGCGCGTGGCCAGCGGCTGCTCAGAAATTTCATGCCATCGTGACTGTGGGGACCTTGACCATGACCAGGACCATGTCCGAGTCCGAGTCCGAGTCCGAGTCCGAAGAAGATTTGGCAAAGGACGCTCTGTCTTCGTCGGAGGATATGGACCAAAGAGGATAGGTAGGGTTGGTTCCTGAGGCCGCAACAAGTTCCAAGTGCATCGTGGACGGAGCTTCATGTTCCTTGTGTCAACATATTTGGCAACTCCCCATCAAGTCGACAAGTGGAAGGGAACAAAAGACGGCAGGATTCCATCAAACGATAATACGGAAGAGCTGCCCTTCTATACAAGCATGACCTCCTCACTCACTCAATTGCGCGCGGCATCTTCCGGAGACACGGAGGCGAATACCCCAGATCACATTCAATCAGCCTAACTCCTCACACGACCTCCTGAGGTAACCTGCGTTCGAACCCCGGCCTAATCGTACGAACAGAGGCAGGACATTGCCTCGGACGATATCGCGAACATACATTCCAAAACACCAACGCTAAATCCAATAATCGTAACAACACAAGAAACCCACACAATGACAAACCCCCAATCAAAACCACTCCCCAGCCCAACCCCTCCGTCCCAATCTCTCCAACACCCCAATAACCCCCTCCATCAACTCCCCAGCCCCACCACTCCTTCCCACAGCACCCCCAATAACCCACGCCCCCCAAGTCAAAACAGCACCAACCCCAAACCTCCACCGACCAACCCGATCCGCCGGCGGAATGCCCTCCAAAATACCACCGACACCACCACCACTCGTCACCCGCGTCGTCAAAGTACCCTTTACATCCCCCTCGGCCAACCCGACGAAAAACCTCGCGTCCTCCTCCGCTCTCGGCGCCGAAAACTCGGCCGCATCGTCGTCTTCGAATTTCAGTCCTGCCGATTCGGCTTCATAGACTGCTCTGAAGGTGCTGGCCCAGAGGACGAGGGAGGAATAGTAAATTGCCATTTCGGTGCCGAAAGAGAGGATGCGGGAATCCATATCTAGCGCAAGACGAATGATGGCGAGGGCATGGTGGAGGGCTTCATGTGCATCTGATTTTGTACCGGTGGAGCTTGTGGGCCAGAGTGTCGGTTGTTGGAGTGGTTCGCTCCAAGCTCGGAGTTGCGTTTTGAGGGTTTCGAATTCCGCGGCTGCGACGATGGATTCGGAGGAGAGACGGTGGGAGAAGACCCATGATTCGCCGCTTATGGCTAGGAGGGCGCGGGTGGGGGAGTGTGCGGCCAATCGGACCATGTGGTGGGCGATGAGTACGTTTGATTGTGGACAGAGGGCTTGCTCGAGGACTGCGATGTTACTGGTTTCGAAGATGGGGTGGGAGTCGGGTACTGGACCGTATGCTCCGTTTTCGGTTTCTTGTCGTTGGTTAAGAATGGAAGACGTATGACAAGCGGTAAGTAATGCGGACTGGAAAGCTTCGCACCGTTTTGCGTTACTGTCATTTTGCGCTGTGCTGTCGAGGAATGAAAATACATTCATCAAGGGAGCAGCGCTACCACCAAGTAAATTTGCCCATCTGGTATGGACAGGTGCTTCCCAAAGCGTCGAGCATGCTGGTATGTAAAGATCGAGGCCGAAATTGACATCTGTCAAGGTCGGTCTTGCAAGAAGGAGCGCTTGTTGCGCATCAAGGATGTAGCAAGCTGTGAGGAGACGCTCCATGGAATGCAGATGTATCCATTCCAGCCACTGTTGTCTGATGACATCCTCGCTTGTGTATGGTTTGATGGTTGCAACATTTTCCAGATGCGCTCTTGGAGTGCTTGTGTGCTGCTTGCTGAGCTGGCCATAAGTATCGTTGAACAATTCCGAAAGCTGAGAAGTTGCTCGCTTGGCTTTGAAGTGTGAGAACATCTCAACAAGAAAAATGGCTTGCATGTAGTCGATGCGTTCCGTTGACCGCAAAGATGGCCTGTACTTCGAGATGAGTTCCTGACATTTCTCGTGTAGGATCCGCGAGTCGCCCTTGGAAAAATGACCGTCGTTGTATTGCGCGCCAATGGACATGACTGCCGCACTCAACAATGGACATGGTGTCTGTGCTTGATAAGAGGCTCTGTGGAGAACCGGGAACATAGGATGAAAGCACTTCCAATACGACTCGATATAATGTTGTTTTGTCTTCAGGCTCAAGGACATGCCGAGTTGTTGGTCTTCCAAAGGCACCTCGAGATTCAAGCTTCCATACTTGTCGCGCTGCACGCGAAACGACAATGGGTATGGGATACCCTTGCTGTCGTGCGGGATGATGACTGGAGGCAGAGCAGTGCTGGCCACAGATGTAGGAGATGATGCACCTGATGTTTGGAACGGCCCTTGATCCATGCCAGGAAGCATCGTGGCCATGTGAGCTGTTGAATCTGAGAGAGATGAGGAAATATCGGTCTGTATATATGGAATATTGAGCTGGTCGATATTGGTCTGATAGGGGTAGTGATCGGGGACAGCAACAACCCAAGGATCTAGTACCGGATATGATGATACCGGGGAATGTCCATTGGAGACTGGAAAGGAATGAACAGGATCGAAGCCTAGCTCAAAACTCGGACTGGGTTGATGCCAGCTTGGAGCTGACGGTATGCTATATTTGGCTTTTACTGAATCGGCGTGAGATTCGATGGTAGTACTGACCAAGGTTAGTCTCACTCAACTCGAAGGCGATAATCTTGAAGAATGAGAAAATTAACGTTGACAGTACGAGAACTCACTAGATGACATCCGAAGCAGGAAATGAGGAGTAAGGAATAGAAGAATATGAAGGTTGATCGTAGAAGACTTGGTTGTACCTTGAGGAGTTGAATGTATCCGATAAATCAGGAATGTAAGGGAATATTTCAGCTGCCGACGGGACTTGTACCGGCGCAACGGTACCTATCACGCTGTCTACCGATCCGGATTGCGAGCCACAGCTGGCTTGAGACAGCCGGCGTTGTGGATAGTCTGGCTCTTGGTTACTGAGTCGTGTCAGTGTTGTGGCGAATGTATAGCTGCTTTTACAAGCTACGTACTGTTTTGTGGCGAGGTGTCTGTCCAGCAGATCCTGTCGGTGAAAGGTCTTGCCACATGATACGAAGTGACATGGTAGGTGCGTCTTATGGTTTTGCTGATGTCGTCTAGACGGCGGATCAGTCTCAGCTGGAGTGAACACGAATGCACACCGTCAGGTGTTTTCATCTACATACCGAAGGTGCTCAGCACGAGAGTAGTGCTATTTCATTTTAGCGAACGAGTACAAATGTTGATAACGAGAAGTGAGAGGACTTGAGGTGGTATAGCGCAAGTGCCAGTGCTCTTGGAAAAGCAGGCTGAAGTGGCACCAAGGAGAGGCAATGTAAGACGCCGAGAAGATGCATAAGAAGCGGTAGTTGATGCAATAAATTGAGAAGACTAACCTTTCCGCATCCACAGCTGTGAGCTCCTCGTACACCCTTTTGAGCTTTGCTGATTCTACCAGTCTTCGTTAATCTCATTCCGCTGTCCATGGAGGTAGTTGAGGAAGACGTCGTAGATTGTAGAGATGTCGAAATGCTTCGATGGGGTCCAAGGGCCTCAAGCTTGATGGAGAGATCCACTTTCTTGTGAGATGCCGTATCTCGCTGCGGTGTCGATAAATTTTCGGGGCTTGATCGTGACGGAGTCTTACGAGTTCGGGTACGCCGTAGCTTCAAAGCAGCGTGCGGCTGAGAAGTGCTACCGAATGAGATTGAGGCCGCAAGTGTTTCCGTGAGTACTTGACAGGCCATGGTGTGGATGGCAGTGCCAGAACCTAATATTTATTCGTTATGTCCCCAGGCTGAATAATGAATCAGGGGCTGCAGCAAGGAATCTTGGAGCGCGGGATTCGGTGATTCTGCAACGATAGCAACAACAAGGTGGAAGACTTCTCAACGGGCAAAGTATGTGCGTCAAAGAGAAAAATGTGGTAAGGCTGGATGGAATAATACATGGCCATATAGTTATTTCGAGTGAACGGTTCAGGATCGTGGTGTACGTCCTGGATCAGGAGGAGCTTGGGTAATGATCAGCGACAGGTTGTTCGGAATCAGCGAGCAACATGCAACGAACCCATTATAAGACTAAAGCCTGTGATTAGCATCAAAGTTGGCTCCAGACATTGGGTTGGAGTGTAGATTGGAAAGGAAAGAAAAAGACAAAGATACTGGCGAGCACAGAATACGCGCAGGAATAAGGTGATGGTAGTAGCGTTGTCAACGTAACCCAATGGATCAAGGTGAAGGTCGGGGAATCCTGGAGTAGGTCGGAGGAAGGAGATTAATTCGGCAGGATCCGCTTTGATGGCGACAGGGACTATGCAGGTGGTGAAGAGATGCAAAATGATGGAGAAGGCATGTTTTGTCAAAGATCGTGGCCTAATTTTGGATCATTTTGCCAAAGTCCCGGGGGCCACCCCTGCAGCCCAGCGCCGAGCAGAAGGCAGTCGAGGTGCTACCTTGTATCCTGGCCCTGGCGTTTGTCGGGTGGAGGCGCTGTTGTGTTCTGTGGTGGCTTTGTGCTGTTAATGTTCTGTGGTGGCTTTGTGCTGTTAATGTTCTGTGGTGGCTTTGTGCTGTTAATATTCTGTGGTAGCTTTGTGCTGTTAATGTTCTGTGGTAGCTTTGTACTATTAATATTCTGTGGTGGCTTTGTACTGTAAATGTTCTGTGGTGGCTTTGTGCTGTTAATAGTTCTACCATCCTGCGCCGTCCAGCTCCAGTCACAGCCTCTTCTTCGCGGCATGTATCTTTCCAGACTCCAGAGGATCAGAGTGAACATGCACCTAGCTTCGTCCAATTGCCCAATAGATTGGCGACTATGGTTGATCCCTCATGTTTGCTAATTTGGTGGCATTTATTCTGGTTTGGATCTTCGAGAACCAGCGGACGGGATCCAACAGCGGCGAGACCATTCGAACGGCGTTGTGGCGTCGGAAAGAAGGGATGGAAGGAATGATTATCTCGGGGTGAGGATGCCTAAGGTGACGAGAGCCGTTCAACGGGGACGCCGTTGGAGATGGTGGCATTGGATCATTTCCACCATTCATTGTGGGATGGCCACCTGCAGACGCCAAATCTCTTGACCGGTCGTGAGAAGAAGCGCGTCTCCACCGGACTGCCCGATCTCGATTGTCGTACATGCCGAGAGGATGAAGCAGTCTCGCTGCCTTGCTGCCTGGCATGAAGCAGTCTTGCTGCCTCGCTGCCTGGCATGCTGCAGCCTTGCTGCCTTGCTGCCTGGCATGGTTAATAAAGTTCCAATCTTCTCTCTTGCCACACCATTCATTGTCATTACATTCACCGCTGGACCTGCCGGCATCACCTCCATCACAGGGCAAATGTCTAAAGATGAACATTCGCCGACTCATGGCATTTTCGCGCACTGTCGTTGCGACAGGTCCTCCAAGACTTCGAGTCGTGAAGTTGGGATCACGGGCAGTGGTGGCGACATCGCTATCCGAAATACGACTCCAATGCCTCTCTGAGCGTGAGAAGTTGCCCGGATATTACTGAACCGTCGATTTGGAGCAATACAATCACTAATCGTACGTCTCAACTGCACATATAAAGTTGCCCGTTTCCGCCTTGGCCGTCACGCAACTTCAATCACATTTTGATACTCTAAGCTTCCCGAGGTCTCCAACGGCAGCTATACGCATACGAGCATCCAACCTCTGCAGATCTGCATACTCGTGCCCTCGGTGGCCACTGCAGGCGACTTCCATAAGTCGATTCCAAAGTTCGGATGAGACGTTGTAGCAAACCGCTTACAGGTTTCTTCAGAGTGGAAGACGTAGTAGAACTCCTCCGCTATCCCGGCCCACATTTTGCTTCCCCACGGGGTTGACGGCCCTGCAAAATACGCCTCCTACCCCTCGCGAAACAACTGCCGATTCGTTCTTTTCATCAAACGTCTCGACACTTGCTTCGGATTCGCTGGCATTGTCAGCAAGCAACGTCGTTGTGACGCCGAGACTCGCATCTCTTGCACAAAGCTTGATTTGATGCACACCACAGCGAGCTTCCGTTTCTAGCATTGCTCTGTGCCGTGGTCCCGATGTCTGCACGCCCAGCCTGCTCAACTCTTCTCTTTTTTCTTGACCTTGCTCCGTGCAGGGCAAGCATACGGCTGTCTTTCATGACTTTGATTGTTCTGGATTTGTACCTTGAGGCATATTTTCTTCAGAGACAATGATTAAATGGGTCTATCGTGGCTACTTGGGACGCATAATGACAAGAGGGGGCTGATATTGCCGATAAATCCGGGGCAGCTGCGATCATCGTCATGAACATGGCAAGCGATGATGAGAGCTGACTCCTCGCCGCCGCCTTACCCTTAATTCCGGAAGACAGTGGAGCTTCACGGTTTTCCCCATGGGAAAACTAGCGGAGACCATTTTCCTTTTAATGCAACCGGCAACCTGTCAGATATCTTAGCTCATCGACGGCTCTCAAACTTGTTGTTCTCCTGTGCTCTGCAGTACTCATTCATCAAGTTCAAGATGGCATCAAACAATATGGAACGACTCCATACTCATGACATTGAGGTGGGAGTGTCAGATGTACTCCAGCATCATATCAGCCGCCATGTTGTTGGTTTGAAGCCTGTCAGCCAGAGGAAACTAGATTTCGAGCACAAGCGCCCTCGAATGTTGGTAGGGTTCTTCTCTTTCTCCCTTCATCGCTAACGAGATCAGTGTGCGAGAGTGCATTGCCGAGGCCACTGGTGTTTTTTTCTACGTTTTCCCTGGTATCGCAGCTATAGCCTCCTTCACCCTCAACACTGAGGGGCCTCTCCCTGTATCGTTCTTTAGCAACCTTCTTCAAGTTGGCTTCGCGTTTGCTCTCGGCATTGCCTTCGCAATCATTACCTGCGCGCCAGTCAGTGGTGGACACTTCAATCCAGCAATTACGATATGTTTCGCTCTTTGGCAAGGTATCTTACATTATATCTCACCGCAATTCCGTCACCCTATCGTCACTAAGAGGGATTAGGGTTTCCATGGAAGAAAGTTCCACACTACATCCTCAGTCAAATACTTGGATCCTTTATAGCTGGCTTGGTATTGATGGGTTGCTACTGGCCCGAGATCCAGACCTTAAGAGCAGCAGACCTTGCTGCGCACGGTACAGCTGTGTAAGCTCAGTCGCCGCCACAGGTTTAGTCGAAAGCCTGCTAACCTTTCATCACAGTTTCAACGGCGGAGCCGCCAGCATTCTCTGCAGCTTCCCCAATCCTAACCAAACAAACCAAGGCTTCCTCTTCTTCCAAGAATTCATGGTCGACGCTTTCCTCGGATTCATTATCTGGGCAGTACTCGATCCCGCCAACCCGTTTGTCAGCCCCGTCAGCGCCCCATTCACTATCGGTCTCGCATACGCAGTCATGGTCTGGGGCTTCGCAGCCAACACCATCTCCACCAATCTAGCCAGAGATCTAGGAACCCGCTTCGTCGCGGCCATTTTCTTCGGCAGAGAAGCCTTCAATGCCAATAACGGGTATTCCTGGATTAGCATCCTTGTCAATATCCCGGCTACGATAGTTGCTACCACTTTCTATGAGCTCATGTGAGTACTTACAACCCTACAGCCTCAACTTAATGTAGTAATCTAATTCATGCATCCCTAGAATCCGAGACAGTCTCCAACAAATGGGTCAAGGCCACGCTCAACACGAGGCAGGTGAAGAAGGTCTCATGCGACATCTCACCAAGACTGGTACTGTCGAGGATTACCACAAGAATCGGGGCATCGAGCCTGGATATTCTACCGCCTTGACAGGGAAGGAAGGTCTTGCTAATGGGCATGGGAGGAAAGAGATGGTGTGACATGTGTCACGATAGACGCTTTCAAGCTTAGCGTTGGCTGGTGTTCTAGTATCATTGTGCGCTTTGGTTACTCACAGTGACACTTGCAGATATAAGTTTGTGGGTTTACCTTTGGATATATGAATACCTTTTTCGATGTATCTACGCGGGTTGAGAAAGCGGAGGGGTTTTATAGTAGGGGTAAAGAAAAAGAAGCGTATTATGAACACCAATTCGCCCTTCCAATCTTTCAAGAGCGAATCCGTTGGTAAGGCAGGGGTAAATTATAGGGGATTTTCGGCGAGGTACTAGTAGGAGAAGTGCGAGGATCATAGGTAGTTGAGGGTCATTTGTATATCGGTGCAGAAGAGGATAAAGATACTAGTAAACCCCTTCTTTGACCGGACTTTTTCGCGGTATACATGGGTTGGGAGATGTGGTTTCTTCGACTTTGTGCGATTGGAGATGAGGAGGAGGGTTGGACGTGCACGGGGGATGTACACAGTAGAGTCTCGATAGTGTGAGGGTGGATTATGGGCTGTGGGGGATGGATAAGGTCGTATACTGTGTTTGGAGTTGATATGATAATAACGAAGAAGATCGAGCAGGCGTTGATTGGAAATACGCATGTGAGAAAAGGAATAGAGAAGAAAGGGAGACGCCCGTGTTTTTACGGGTGGTTATTTACTTGGGATTGTACAATAAGAAGAAGATCAAGGGCGCTGAGTTGATGATGTCGAAGATCTATCTTTTAGTAGGTATGTAAAAGCCGAGGCTGTCTTGATATCATATCTCGAAATGAAGATCAACGTCGCTGGATTTCTGGTAATGTGATCTTTGTTAACTCTGTCTGAGTCTTTTCAGCTCAAGCCTATTTATTTATCTTGATATGGACAGAGAGAGTTGGAAAGAAGAAAGGGACGCTCATTCTGCGCTTTGGAAATGAGAAGGGAATACCGTGATTGTTGGGTAGGAGGATTTCATGAATACCGTCCGCTTAGGAAGTCTTTTCACTCGAGATCAATGTTTCTCAGTAGTGCAACCGTTTAGATAAAGGATTGGCAGGAAGAATTCGATATCGATCTCAACTCGGGAGAAGTGCAAAGAAAGGGGACCTTCTGCAGACCTCACAAACATACCATCAGCCATTAACTCAGACCTGTAAAAAATATCAAAATCGTAGATACATACGTTAACATAAGTCATAATCATCCAAGAGCTCCCTCACCAAGCCCCAACAAGCACACTCTCAATATCCGCCTCCATCCCCTTGATCCTCTCATCAACCCACCTCTTCTCCCTCTCGACAACCTCCCTCTGCACCTTGCCAACAACGCTCAACTCATCCACAGCCCCCTCAATCAACAGCTTAACCAAAGACATCAAATCCCAAAGACTACATTCCTTCCTCGGCATATCCAATCCCTCCAGCATCCTTGACAGACCACCCAACCTCCTCCCCAATCCCGCCGCCTCCGCCTCCCACGTCTCGCCTAACCCGTCGATGAAATCGAATTCACTGCCTATACTAATCGATCCGTGATTTTCCTCGCGAAGATCCCATATCCCCTCGACAAGACCTAGCCATTCACTGAAGACACCGATGACCTCTTCGACACGTCCGCCGGGTTCGAGGAGTTGTGTTGATTCTGTGACAACATTGGAGAGGATTTGTATATTTTCTGCCAGGGAACCTGAATCACCACCACACCATTCTTTCAATGCTGAGACGTTGGCGTCTCGTCGGACTTGTAATTCCTTCTCTTGCACAAATTGACATTGTCGCGCTACTGCTTTGAACTTCTGGCTCAGTTTTAAGCGGGCGGAGGTTTCCCAAGATTGTAATGCTGGAACTGCTTCGCGGTGGAGGATGCTCAATTGTAGTAGTCGGGCTTGGAGAAGTTGGGTTTCGAGAGGGAGGGAAGATTCTGTGGAGGGTGGTTGCGAGTGGATCAGAGTTGCGCTAGCAGGTTTCGGTCCACGAGTCTTTTGTGGTGAATAATGTTGTTGTAGTGTGTTGAAGGCGGGCTTGGGGCCTACGGAAGGGTTGGACTCGAGGGTTGGACGTCTGCTTAGTCCTATACGTGGAAGACCGCTGTTGGCTCCTTGTGCGGCAGGAGCAGCTGGCCATGCGCTTAGCGCACGAGTAGGCCTTGCTGTGGTCGTTTGGGCTCTACGAAGACCCGGGCCATTCACGCGAGGAGGTAATGTAGATCGAGACGCAACCGGATCTGTAAGCGATTTTGTAGAACCTGTAGAGGCAGAGGATGCTGGTCTCGAAGCCATCGGCTTCTTCGTTTCCACTAGAGTTGACAATGGTCTTGAAGTGCGTGTCATGCTGGCTGCTTGACTTCTTGCAGGTGGAAGCATACTCTGCGGTCTCTCTCCCACCGTGCCAGGTTTCCGCAAAGATTGAGTTCGTGCAACTCCTATCTTTGGTTTCGCTATTGATTGTATCTTGCTTTCCCCTCCGCCTGTCAATCTCGCATGCGCCGCTGCTCTCGCGTCCTCCTTCTCTTGTGATACTGTCGACGCGCTACCTGGCGAACCCGGTCCCTCTTCCCCTTCTGCATATTGAGCTCTCAGATCCGCCAAGTTCGGCGTATCCCCTCCACTGAAACTGGTGGTTACGGGTCGTCGTTTAGGCGCGGCGATCGAAGACCCAGTCGTTCGCTGCGTTGCTGCGACCATCGTCCCTGGAGGAAGCAACATGCTTCTTCGTTTGTTCCCATCTTGTCTGGGAATTCCGGAATAGCTGGCAGGGGCTTGTAATTTGGATTTGACGGGAGATCTGGGGTAGTCTGCCATTTTGTGCTCACTTTCGAGGTCCGGGCCGTAGAATCAATAGTTGTGTATCGCGTGTATTTGTTTTTCGCGCCAGGACAATCCTTTCCCTACTTCCAAGATTTATCAATCAATTGAATAGGCTGTGTGGTCTCTGGCGTGTTGTTGTAACAGAAGAGCCGATGTTTGTTGTCAAAGTTGCGGTCTGTTGACTCCCCTATCACTTACAGTAGCTCGGGGTTGGATTGGTCGCGCATTGCCACAGCTCGTGGAACGATGTCAGATGTCTTTCGTTTGATCTTTTTCTTCACATGGTTGCCATTGTGAAGGGGAAAGACATGTTGAACTAAATCTAAAGGTATTCATACTAGCTAATTCAATCGCACTATTTTCAGCAAGGTGCTGGCTGATCCGTATAGCGTCAACTCTAACCAGAATGGAAATAGCAGAAACTAGGCTGATAACCAAATCTGCTATTTCCTTCCCAGTCTACCCATTTCCAGATCTAGACCGCGTCGTAGTTGCATCCCAAAACGTGAAAACATATCTCCAAAAGGACGCCGCATAACATCCTGTCTCATCGAGTGGCCTCCATTACAAACTTCCTCTTCTGGCTGGGAACGCAACTCCCTCCGTTGCTGCGGAATCTGTGAACCAACTAACTCTTTCCTGTCCGAACTGATTGATCAGTGCGCATGGCAGTTGCGAGTCTTCCACATCGAAGATTTGCCTCATAATATCCTTTTTTCCGGCACCAGTAGCCACAAATCCAATTTTGATTCCATGACTTGCGACTGGCAAGCTGAGGGTGATTCGCTTTGGTGGTGGCTTGGGCGAGTCGAAGATGGGCAACACCCACGCCTCTGTTTCGCGAAGAAGAGGGGATCCAGGGAACAGAGAGCAAGTGTGTCCGTCTGGTCCGCATCCTAGCAGTATGAGATCGAACATTGGGATTCGGACGCTGTCGCGCGCGGCGAAGCTTTTGACGAGGGTTTGCTCGTATTGATCTGCCATTTCCTGCACATCATCCAGATAATTTGTATCGACGGGAAATACTGCTGGCTTTCCGTATTTCGCCTCGTCGATTTTGTCCAAAAGCTCCTCCTTGACGAGTTTGTGATTCGAGTCTTCGTGGTCGAGGGGCACGCAACGTTCGTCGGCGTAGAATATCTCCCACTTTGAGAATTGCGGGGTGTCTTTTGGACCAGATGGTTCAGCTAGTAATGCTTTCGCAAGAGTTTTTGGGAGAGAGCCGCCTGATAGAGCAACTCGAAAGATGTCGTGTCGCTCGAGACTCTGGCTTTGCGCGTCGATGACATAGGAGCGGAGGTTCTTTTCGAGGTCTTCTTGCTTGTCGAAGGTGTAAAGATTTGCTGGTTTCGGCATGGTGGGCGATGGGTGGAGAGTGCTTTGCAAGCTGTGTGACTTTGGAAATCAGAAGAGGGTTCTGTTAGTACTTTCGCCTGTGGCGCTTGGCTGTAGTGATGATAGAGGGGCGAGGATCGAATGTGTAATCAGGCCAGAGCAGATGGCAAGGAGATGGAGGCTATATAGACGTCTGGATGACGGACAGGCTGGCAATTGGGATTCGAGGACGTTTTGCGCCGCGCAAGCTAAAGAGGAGCTACGGCGGCATCTAAAGTACTGTGCTTCATTATTTTATCTGCCGAATCCGCCAGCGCTTTCCAGAGGGTGGGGCTCTTTGCTCTTTGTTGACCACTGGCACTGGAAGTTCCAATTTTCCAATTTGATATCCATGCTCCCATAAATCTTCGCAATGGCAAGTCCAGACGGCGCTCTCTAGTCGACCAGCCCAGCTAAGACCGTTTCTTTTCGAATTGAAGCCCAACGGCCATTGGGGAACTGTATATCCCATGTGAAGATATCTGACTAGGTCGAGCTTCCGTCAGCATTCCCATTGGCTCTTTTTGCAGTCCTAGACTTCCGCCGGCACTACTACTGAGTAGTACACAGTACTATCTCCAACCTTACTGTGCCACCTGCAGAATCACACCTCTCAACGACAATACGTGTCATCTCATACCTAAGGTACGAGCCTAATCGCTATCTGGATTTCAAGGGACGATAAGGCACGTTGGCCTGCATTGATCGCCGTGATACGCACAGTATCACGTGGTCGGCAAGACTTCCGGATATGGATTAGTATTTCGCCAGTCAAATCCAAAACTCGAACCTCTCCTTCCTTCACCTTCACATCCACACTCCCTCACAACTCGTGGTGAAAGTACACACAGCACATCGCCATACACTTCTTGTACTGCTGATCCTCCAGGGGCGAGGAATGTGACACGCACAAAGAGCGTCAATTGGCCTTCGGACGAAGAGTCATCAGTCAGTCACAAATACCCAGGAACAACGCATATAGATACCCTAGCAGCCTGTTCCAACTTCCAATAGTCGTGAATCACAACAGAACACAGCTAAGAGCTCATCAAGCCTCCAACAACCTTATACAACTTCTCGATTGGCGAAGTCCCATGACCATATCTGACAACAGTTCTCACATAGCATGAACAAAGTTCAACAAGTGTACCCCCACTTCTTCATTCTCTAAAATCACCTCATCCTTCCTCGAAACCACTCATAACTTCAAGATTCTCACCCAACCATGCCGCCAAAAACCAAACTCCCGACTGCTCGAAAGATAGCGCGAGACTCAGCAAAAGACGAAGTGAAGCAGGACAATTCGCTCAAGGACCGTGAGGCACATATTTCTCAGGCCAAGAAACTTCGAGATGAATCAGTCGCTCTCCGCATGACCAAGGATGACTTGAAGAAGCTCGAAAATGTCAAGCGATTTGGTAAAGCCAGCATGACCGATTTGCTTGCCGAAACTCATCACCACGTCGCTGCCATGGAAGTCAAACAATTTTTGGAATGGAACAAGACCACAGAAGCAATTGACTTTCCCAGTGCCAGTGGCGAGACTCAGAGTCTTATCAAGGCACCATCGTACTCGACAGATGTGCTCATTGGCCAGGGATTTTCTCGATTCCATGCAAAGATCATACAGCGCAAGGTCGAGGACCAGCGAAAAGAGCAAGGACTTGACGCAATCCCAGAGCTCACCCCTATATCACAAGAAGAAAATGTTGAGCCTGCGAAACTTACGAAACGAATGCGCAAGCTCCAGGTCAAGAATGATATTGCCAGCAAACTCAATGATCGAGCTGCTGCTTCACAAGCAGAGACACCCCTAGGCGACGAAGATAGCGATCAGGGAGATAATGAGATTGACACGAGCAGAAAAGATCAAATTGAAGAAGCTCTTCGACAGGGTTGGCGGCCTGAGCATGTTTCAAGCCTGAACACTCTCAAATCATACGACAAGTTTCTTTCAAACGTCATACCAGAATGGGAGCAAGAAGAACTGCTCCTAGAATATCTCGAGGAATTCATCGAAAACTCGGAATCAGACCTATGCAAGAAGAAGTTCGAAAAGATGTCCTCTCCGTACCAGCGCGATGCCGAGGAGATCACGAGTGATTTTGACAACATCTCCACATGGTTTGACAAACGCGAAACTGCAATGCATAATGCACGAGACGCAGCCAAAGAGCCCCAAGAACTCGCTGAAATGGACGTGGGTTCATGGCCAGAAGAACGCTTCCGATATATCAAGCTGCGCAAACGATACGCCAAGGTTGATGCCGGCATCAAGGTCAAACCAAACACTAAGGCTAGCAAAGAAGCTCGCATCAAGTATAACGACTGGTACGAAATGAGCTACGAAATTCTTCTTGATAAGGAAACCATGGACGAATTTCCCGCGCCACCTATCAAGTTCTGCACTCAATGCCGCAAGAACCAGAATGTTCTTGGCTTCTGTGAGCACGCTTTGAAGAAGTGGTATGAGTCCTCTGATGACATGGGGGAGACGTTGCGAACGGAGTCGAGGAGATGGCATCCTGATCGCTTCCAGAAATGTGCTCCGAGTGTCAAGGTTGATATGGTGTTGAAGGCAACGGAGATGTTCCAGTTGGTTGGAAAGTTGGTACTTGTGGAGGAAGAAGTGGAGGTTTCCACGAGTATAGCGAAGGAAAGCAGACCATGGGACTGGGAGGATTAGTTCATAGGAACATGCACGTCATCTGCATGAATTGTCCCCAAAATAAGCAGTTAAAGAGAAAGGGGTATCGTATCGTCGACAGGGAAGATGGGGATGTCAGCCTTGTATCGGTCCGAATCCATGACTCGCTCGGATACCGAGTATCCATCCTCCGGGAAAGAAAAGTAGCCGTCAGGATGGTATGATATTTGTAGTACAATGTTCAAGAGACAAGTCTTAGAGCCAATAGAAAGAAAGCATTGCATCTTATGATAATTATGGCAGTACTATCAATACTTTATATATTGGGTTATAAGAAATAATTTTGGACTTACTATGTAGATAGGGTATGCGCAAAGGAAAGACAGGCCTTGAAAAAAGCATGATGCATTCTTACTGATGTTGGTGAGATGTTGCTTTGGAGTACAATTATATCATCCTACTCCCCTCGGAATAAGAAAAATAGATGGGTAACGATCACGTCAATGAAGATTAGTTTTCAAGCGGGATTGAATCGAGGAAATATGGATATACTGTACACGGATAGACTATCCAGTTCCTCGGTTATTTCAGATCGAAGCGATCTTGGTGTTAGGAAATAAGAAATGGTTTAATTATAATACTAGGTTATCGGATGAGCTTGGTTCTCTTGTTAGTGGATAATTTGCATCATGCCCTGTGCGCAACATTTAGAATTTCCCTCTTGGGACATTCATCCGACTCCACACCACAAAATACACGCAAAGTGGTGTATACAAACCACCATGATCCACTCAGCCTCAGATCCACACTGAATACCCATTTCCAGTTCCCATCCACAACCAACAAACGAGAATAACTTAGGCTCCAACATATCCATCATCGAAATGGACGTTTGAAACATTTAACTTCACCATTTAAAAAAATCTACCATCCATGCCTCTATTGTTCTCACCATGCGCACCACCACCATTCCCTCCCCACCCATCATTGCCCTGCAAACTCGGCCGCGGCGGACTCAGAAATGCATCCACGTTCCCCACCGGCACCCTCGATTCCCTCACCCCTTTCCCATCCACATACCCATACCCCTTCCCATCATAAAAATTCTGTGGCATAAAATGGCCCTGCGTATCCCTCAACGCCGGCAACGGAGCATGACCGTGATGATAATCCAACGCCGACACAGCTGAATTCCTTCTTGGCGATCTAGTCGAATCTCTGATGGATTCTTCGTATGCGGAGACTACTGGTGACTTGGAGTGATTGTGATCGGAAGGGTAGTAGGAGCTTGCGCGGGGGTGAGTTCTATACACCCGAGGTGGAGGGGGGAGGAGGGATGTTTGTTGTTGTGGCGAGTCAATCCAAGCTACATAGGCGGGATCTTGTGGTGGTCTGCTTAGTCGTGCATTCGAGCTGAAATCCATCGAGTCAGATGGTCCTGGGTATGCCTTCTCAGAATCTTCCGGTTTCTTGTGTTTGCGGTAGCGGCAGCACCAGACGAGTGCGACTACGAGTAGGACTGCGACGATTAGAGGGATAATTATGGCTGGTATCATAGCTGAGGCCGGGATGCTACTGGAACTGGTGAGAGCAGCAGCTGTCGTCTGGATTTCCGTAGTAAAAGCGCTCGCTGGCACAATACCGCTGTGTATAATTTCACCATCACTATTAGGTCTAGTCGCAGGTGTCATTTTCGTCGTGGTACCGGTGGATGATATAGGCGCGGTCCTGTTTGAGAAACTAGGATTGGCACACGCTGTTCCATTCGGAAGACCAAGGATGGTTCCATTCATGACAGCGGTTCCATTTGGGAATAGCCATATGGGATTGGGTGCGTGACTTCCACCCATGGATAATGGATTCGAGCGATGCGAGCCATCTGAATTACTGTTGGTAGCATTAAAAGGCTGCCATATCCCGGTACCGTTATGAGAAGGTAGACTGGAGTGGTTGCAATGAGGGTGCTGATATGGGTAAAATCGACGGTTGGGTGGTCCATTTCGAAGTTTTGCAGGAGTCGTCATGTTTTACGTGTGGCTTGATAGTGGTTGTTTGCGAGCTTTGCATGTATCTTTCTCGGAAGTGAGGGTCATCGGCGGGGAATGCTTGGTACTTTATAAACTGGGGATTGATGGAACAGAGCAAGCGGCCCCTTCTACATTTCCCAAACCACTGTTTTGTTGTAGACTGTGATATGCTCAACATCCTTGGACAATGAAATTGACATGCAAAAGCAAATTGGAAGAAGTGTTGAATTGTAATATGGGCGATAGATTCTCTCTTCAGTTGGGCCGATTCTGTTTGTCTGTAGAGTCGACCAAAGTAGTTGTGCGAGATATTGATTGAAGAGGCCGTGATGAAGTGGACGAGGTCGTTGAGCGGGAAGCATTTGTTCCGCGAGAAGCAGACCGAGGAGGAAGTGTACGACTGGTTCGATCCGTGTTTCGAGAGACCGAGCGGTAAGTTCTTGACTTGGTGGGCAGCTGGCCCAGCTCATGGACCTCATCCAATTCCTCTTCAATTTCTTCCACCATTTCATTGACTGATGGTGGCCTCCTCCTTCTCTTCATCCAGCATCCCAAACCGAGTAGCGATATTGCCATGAGGACAATGCCAGCGATGACTAGTAGAGCAATGGACATGGGAGGCATGCCATGAACATCCGAATTAGATTCCTTGGGTGGATTTGTCGTAGCCTGGACGCTTCCAGTCGTACTCGGCACGAGATTTGTTGCTGCTGGCACGATTTCTGTTGTCATTGACGCGCCATCTACTACGGTCGGGATCGAAGTCTCTGCGATGGTTGAGTCGGATCGCGGCATGATCGCAGCCATGGCGGTGTCCAAATTTGTGGTGGCAATTACGGTACGTTTTGCTTTGGCAATGGCAACCGTTCCGACAGCCGATACATGCGGTCCGATGTATGTTTGCCAATGGTAAATCGATTGCTCGGGTTTGTCGGCACTATAATGAGCACGCGTAGAGCTGCTAATGAGATGATATTAGCGTTCTGAGCCAGATTTTCTGAGCCCGGGTCCACGCACGAAGTTTTGGAAACACTGCTCCCATTCAACGGCACTTCCGAATGCTTTGAGATGGAAGAAAGGTTTGAGATCACTGGGTCCTCATTTTCTTGCCCAGGGATAGTGACATTTTCCACATGGGTTCCTGCTCGTTCGGTCAGTGAGAGCTTTGCTTATCAGAATAGACAGATACACACGGCTTCCTGGACCACAGCAAGGTGAAACATGCTTCGAACATGCAGGACCACAGTCATCAAAAAGTGCAATGGCATCGTCGGGTAGCGTTGTCACTTCTTGCCGCTGAGGATTGGGCATAATGCCCTCGTGGCCAGTTTCCATAACCAATGTGCATGTTTCAAAAACCCGAAGCCAACAAGAAAAGAAAGACTTTCCTTGTTGCTGGATATATACTCATGACGAACATTCCCATAACCTGGGGAAGTAATCACAGCACCCCTGGGAGGGCTTTTCATTCCTATGGGATGCGATCAGACTTGGCTACGGCAGCAGCCGTCGATTGCACTTGAACAAGTTTTGTATATCTCATGCAAGGAGGCATTTGCTGCTATAAGATTAGGATCATCCTGCCGTTCGATGGCGGTACCTAGCTATAGGCCTTCCGTTCCAAGGGGCTGAGCAAAAAGCAGAGTCCTCCATCTGTCACTCGCATTGATGTGATTGTGGATGCAGGCTCACACCAGCACATCCAATATGGAGTCCGTATGAGGGAGGGCAATTAGATGGGCCGTCAGAGATTCACAGGACGAAGGGAATGTAGGATGCGGTTGTTCCATACCAAGAAGAGCAGAAGTTGTCGTTACGCAAGGACCCCTTTGCTGGTCGGGCCGTTTCGTGGCCCCCTCCATTTGTTCCACCTCCACCTTCCAACCCCCAATTTCTCTCCTTGCTCTTCGCCGGACGACAACTCCTTCCTTCAGTGGCCATCCATCTCAGATCTTCAATTGTTCCAGGCATTACATGCTGGCGAGTCGGCATGTTCAAAGCATGTTCGCTCAAAGGCGCCAAAGAGATCAAATCGCTTTTCTGGCCGCCTTAAGCTTGCTGGTTCAGCTTCAATTCCGCCATCCTGCTGAGATTCGGATGCCGCCAGCTCTGTGCATTCTGGACGGCCCGGCTGGACTTTGCAATATATCTCTGGTATGATCAACTGCCTCCTTCCGAGCGTTTCGCCAATGTCTCCTGGCCGGTCATCTTTACGTGCTTCTTGTGCCACCGCACGATTCGCATCAAGTTCGCTGTATATGTCCGGCGTAGCCAACTGTCTTTCGGAATCCAGGACTTGGTGTCCAAGAGGAACTGCGTAGACCCTCGCTCCAAAAAGGAGGGCAAGTATTGAGGCGAGTGCTGCTTTCATGTTCGGTGACGTTTTCTTCCTGCCTTGGATCGGATTCCGAAATGCTTGGTCGATGGATCCAAATTTCGGCCTAGGAGATGAGACGGTGGTCTGAATGTTGCTCAATATAAAGGCTTCTGGAGAATTTCGCTTTGATGCGTGTGGGAACCATGGAACGATGAGCCTTAGCGACGCTGACAATACAAGGCTCTAATAAAGCCTATAATGCCAAATCGTGATCGATCCCGACTTATTTCGGAACTCTTCGTTTTGAGAATCGACAAGAATCTTCCGGCATCCATCTGAAAGACAATGCATCAGAATAGGAGAAATTCTGGAGTCCTACGCGACAGCCCTGGAGCAACCCGCCTCTCGTGGAACTTTGGTTGGCTCGATGGGTGTACTCCAGCTCGAGCTCGAGGCAATGGCCAGACTGAGTCTCCTTGGAGAATATGCCATAGGTGAAAACATTATAAAAGAGCCGGGTTCAAGATTATGACGCATCCCAGGTCTCGTGGCTGCTATCGTAGAGCCCATCGCTATGGGTTGCTAAGAAAGAGTCGGCTTGTTACTCATAGCATTGTTGTGAAGTGAATGTTGTGCAGAGAAAGGCAGCACTGAACATGAAAATGTGGCACTTTTTCCATCACTAATACTCTTCGACACGGCACGAGCCTTTTCACACTCTCATCTCTACAAACAAAACATTCGGCTTCCCTAATTTGCGGTCGCCTTAAATAGTAGGCATCTCCATTTCTCCCTCCTACATCACATTCACTCAACATTCAAGAATAAACATCGTCCCCACAAATAGACGCAAGAAGTAAGCGACATTCCCTCGAAACCGGCAATACGATATGGCAGTATACAATTTAATTCACCAAGTCCTACCCGGGCTGTACCTCAGCTGATACAAACCAGCCTACGATGAACAAATGGTTAGAGCACGTGGTATCACCCACGTATCTGTTCTACTATTGCTACAAATACTGCAAGGAGAAAGAGCAGGAGTTGGGAGTAGATTCGGGAATTGAGAAAGCGATTGACAAGTTCTTCAAGGAGAGAGATAAGGCGCAACTTCAAGAGAGAAGTGGTGAAGCGACGAGATTGGTTGAAGCACTTGGTGTTGATTGAGATAGACACGGAGAATTGGGCTGGAAATTCTACACGCATTATCAGCGCACAATGCCATTAAGCCTTGGTGGTACCCCATTGCCTTCGCGATACCTACGAACCTAGGTATCAAAGGATGGAGAAGCCGAGCACATTCTTTGCCAACAACGCAATCATGCCTTTTCTCAGAAGTTCGATCGGATCCTTGCACAACAGTGGCATATCATGAGATGCACCCACATCTCTCGTAGCATTCCAGATGTTTGACATGTCTATTTTCCAACGGGCGCATATTCTATTGGAGAGCATAACAAGATGAGGTTGTACAGACGAGGCAAGGGAAAGTGACCAAGAAATTGGCGGAATTCAGAAAGGGGATATTTGGAGGAAGTGCGAAGTTGCATTCCTTTCAACAAGGTGATGATAGAAATTGTCATGATCTCTGGGATTGATTGTAAGGATTCGGGTATGAATGAATATGCATGTTTTGATTCCAAGTCGGATATCATAAGTTTTGCGCGCGCGCATCAACTCCTTCCCACCTACGTGATGTTAGACATTTCATCAGACATGGATTTTGGTTGCAGTAAGAACCATACACCGACATTTCAAAAGTCAAGTTGGTAGAGTGCAGGATCAGGCGAGGAGCTGCCAAACAATAACTTGATTTTGCAATGCTGCCTTCAAACGTACCCACAATAATTAGAGCTTGAGATTGGAAAGTTTGAAAAGTCGGGTGATAGGGCAAAAGTGTTTGCCAGAAACAAGTCCCATAATTTGCCATCCCCATTCGGAAGTGACCGATGCCCCTCTATTGTTTCGCCAAGGGATGGCCCACAACTGCGTCATAATGGCCAAGCTGCCTGCTAGATGGCCAATCCATGCTCCTGCGAAGCCGCAAAGCTTGATAAAGTGCTTGTCTTGCCGGACTTCATGTCAACAACAATCTCTTTCCCATCTCCATCGTCAAATCCTCGAGGGTGCAAACGCAACCCATACAGCTTCCAAGCCGACAATCCAACAATGACCCACTTCCCACGATGACGATCTGGTTGCGTGTATCCGTAGGTACTCCACATGCGCCATACTCCTGATGCGGATGGATTATTGCGTGGTAAATCTTAGTATCCGGTTAATATCCGCTTTCTAATGCGCTTCTAGCCCCGGATGGCTGTGTATGGTACTCCCCTTCCGGCTCTTACTCGCAGTGGTCGTACCTAGGATTGGTTCTCGACTCGGAACGAAATCCATGCCAAGTGACCTGCAGTTCTTGTCTGCAACGGGGCCACAGCGGCACTTGGAACGACTGGAGCCCGCGCTTATGGTATGACGTCGGTGAGATATTGGTAGAAGGACCGGGGCCCCACCCAAGGTCACATTGAGTAAATATCTGGTACCACAACTATTAACTATCACCTCCCGTCCCACTATCCGACTCGACTCGACTCTCCCATTCTCTGCCATCCATCTCATCTTCCCTCTCCAATTCTTTTGTGCTTCATGCATACACTGTAGATTTTACCCATTTTTGTTTCATACATTCCACCCTACAGGGTATATCCTAGACCTCTTGCGCGGCTATGGCAGAGCCTCGAACCGTGCGCCACGCGCATATTGCAGATCTAGACGACGCGAAGGAGAAGGAATCAGACACCTCGAGTGATCAGAATGGTCTCGATGCACTACGCGCTGCACACACGGACGCGCAAAAGGGCGAAAAACCTTCTCACCTTGACTCGGAAGGAAACGAGAAGATCGAGATCCAGGAAGAAGACTGCTACGATGAACTCGGCTTCTCCTTTCCAACATGGAAGAAATGGTCGATTCTGGTATGATTTGTACGCGTTGAGGATTGGGGACATGTACTGATGAAGACGCGATAGACGGTCATTTTCTGGATCCAGGTCTCCATGAACTTTAATACCTCCCTCTACTCCAATGCTCTCGGCGGAATCTCGGAAGAATTCAATGTCAGCGCTCAAGCCGCACGATGTGGTGCTATGATTTTCTTGGTCGCGTACGCCTTCGGTTGCGAGCTGTGGGCGCCATGGTCTGAAGAGTTGGGACGCTTTTGGGTGCTACAAGCTTCACTGTTCTTGGTCAACATTTGGCAACTCCCTGTTGCGCTGGCTCCAAACTTTGCTTCTATAATGGTTGGACGATTCCTCGGTGGTTTGTCGTCTGCTGGTGGATCTGTCACTCTAGGCATGATTGCTGACATGTGGGATGCTGACCACCAGCAATACGCTGTGGCTTACGTCGTGTTCTCGTCTGTTGGTGGTTCGGCCCTTGGTCCAGTTGTTGGAGGTAGGCTTTTCTTCGGGATATCGCATGTTTGCAGACACTAATCATGACATAGGCTTTGTCGAGAAATTCCTCGACTGGAGATGGAACATGTGGATTCAACTGATCTTCGGCGGCGTTGTCCAGCTAGTCCACTTCTTCCTTGTCCCAGAAACTCGTTCAACAATCTTGATGGACAGAATTGCAAAGAAGCGAAGGGAGAGCGGCGAAGCACCAAATCTCTATGGACCTAACGAACTCACGCCATTCCGAGAACGTTTTTCCGTTCACGAAATCCTGGTCACTTGGATCCGACCATTCAAAATGTTCCTGACCGAGCCGATCGTTTTGGTGTTATCACTTCTGAGTGGATTCAGCGATGCTCTCATCTTCATGTTCTTGCAATCTTACGCGCTTGTGTATGCACAATGGGGTTTCGGGCCCATCGAAATCGGCCTCGCCTTTATCCCAATCCTCGTTGGTTACTTCATAGCCTGGGCCCTCTTCATTCCAGCCATCCGCAAAAACATCAAAGCCCGTCAGAACAATCCACTCGATGAGCACGCCCAATTCGAATCCCGACTCTTTTGGCTCCTATGGACGGCACCCTGCCTGCCGATAGGTTTGTTCATCTTCGCCTGGACTTCCCTTGGTCCACCAGTCCATTGGATGGGCACAATGGTTGGTTCCGCCATCATCGGCATCGCAAATTACAGCATCTATATGGCCACGATTGACTACATGATCTGTGCCTATGGTCCATACTCTGCCTCAGCGACAGGTGGAAACGGATGGTCTCGTGATTTCCTTGCCGGTGTGCTCACCATCCCAGCAACCCCTTTCTTCACCAACATTGGTGGAAAATATCATCTCGAATATGCCTCCACAATCCTCGGCTGCATCGCAACGGTGCTTGTCTTAGCCGTCTACGTCATCTACTGGAAAGGCCCTGCTCTACGAGCGAGGTCACCATTTGCGCAACAGCTGCAGCAAGCGCGTGAGGGTGGTTCAAGACGCGTTTCTGTTATTTCGGGTGCTTACGGATCGAGGAGACAGAGTTATGCGACGCCGAGTGGTAGTCGTATGGCTACGCCGAATATCAGTCGAAGGGGCAGTTTGACTGGTGCTACGACGAGTGGGGCGCAGAGACCGGCGATGGGGAGTAGGAAGAGTACGGCTAGGTCTGTAATGCAGGACAAGGCTAGGGAGAGGGCGGCGCAGGCGAACAGGCAGATGGCTGAAGAGGATATTAATAAAAAGAAGGCGTCTGAGGTTGTCTAAGCATTTGTGGGCATCTGGGGTTCTGAGATTTCACGTGGTGTTCCTTGGTTCGTGGCTATGGATTCCCCATTTTGTTCATTTATTGCCCATTGGTTTTTGAACTGTTCGGGCTGATGATTGTGCATTGATTTTCCTACCTACATGTGAAGAAGGATAAAATGTAATGTATACATTGAGAAAGTTATTTCATAATCAGCCCCGAATTGGATTCCTCTTGATCGTGCGCCGATAAGTACCATTGCGATGCTAGATCAGATGAGATGGGTAATGTAGTGCAATATCAACCTACATGCGAAGAACATTCTCCTCGTCAGATATCGATATCTCTTTCTATCTTGGATAGTACTTGTAGTATTTACTCGTGGGTTATTGGGATGAAAGGCTGCTCTTGAGAAGTTTATTTGTATAGTTGTAATGTGATTGATTTGGAAGTTTTGTCGGGGTTTCGTGGGGGTGTTTAGATGTGTGATTTGTCAGGTGTGTTGTATTTAGAGTTTGGAATATGCGTATAGGCGAAAGGGCAGGTTCCAATCTTTTAGGGGTGTTGAATAGGAGATAAGGGGAGGGTACGGCCATCCGTACTACTAGAGTAGGTAGTTCCAGAAACTGTTTCTGAAGAATTCTTGGCGTGCACGTCCCTTTTTTCCTAATTTTTTTTTTCCCTCCTGACGACGTTCTTTCTCATGCTTGTGCTTCTGCTTTGTTTTCTCTCCGTGTGTTTATGCTTTTGCCTCTTTTACTTTGGTTTTTGTTTGGACTGCTTATAGATATGTCGTGATGCTTTTACTGCTTTTGCAGATTGCGTGGATGGAGTTGGGAGGTTCGAATTATTTTACTGCTTACATAGATGCCGAAATCGACGGAGGGAATCGAGTTTGGGCTGGATGTGATGGATCTTGGAGGTTTGGAGAATAGCTAGGAAGGAGATGGTATGACCGTATGAGCGAGTATTTGAAGAGAAGTATTGTAGGTGAGCAGGAAGAGGGATGGCATTGGACGACATGGATACTTGGGAATCTTGAGTCTTGAGAATTCATGTTGTTGCAGTCTTCTCCACCCGCGGGCCGGTTTCTGTAGACAATGTATTGTCTGAGGGGTTGATGGGTCAAAAGTTCGATGCGCTCTGTATATGTGAGCGTAGAGGTGTTGGTAATCATGATAAGATACGTATTATTCCCATTCAAGAATTTTTCAGAACATAATCTCCATCACTTAACTGCTTCGTGTCTACATGGTATCATTACAAAGATCTACTGATATACGAGTGTGAGGAAATCCGACTGGCAATTCGCAACACTGTTGAGAGACAAACATGATCCATGGTGTCTATAGATGCATGAAAGAGCTGGGAATTCAAAGGCAAAGAGAATAAGAATGCAAATATTCTGGCGTCTTCTTCTCACCATCCCAAAGGACGCCGAGCCCAGCCTCACCATCTACGATGAACTTTCCTCATGACGGGAATTCCGCCAAGTCTATTGATCCTGTCATAAAGATCTTGATCATAAAGAAGACTCAGTACAGGCAAGGGTTCGTCGCATGAGGCGAGGACGAGCATGGCATCCCCAAAGGGTATTCCAAGACCAAGATCAATTGTCCGCAGATCAACGGGGAATCGGAAGATAGAAGAAGAATTCGATGACGCTGTGGGGGGGAAGAATCTTAATGCTGTTAAGGTATGTATACATATGCAATTGCTCGGAACATCTCTCAGCCATAAATATCTAAATACCTTCTCGTGGCGCAATGGCGATCTGACGTCCTAAGGCGGGCTTCCATAAGGTACCGTAGTAGAAGGTTGTGGGTGTTGTGTTGTGATTAACACAACACCTGAAGCTTTTTGTTGCTTGGTTGGGTTCAATCCCCTTGTTGCGACATTAATTTTGTTCTTTTTGGCTACACGGCATTTCGGTTGCGCTCGCTTTTTATGACCAGGGTGAATTCTGCCGATATCTGCTTATTGCTACTATTCTTTCTGATTGTTTGAAGCCGCGTTCCAATTATTTCGATTGTGTGTTTGGAAATGTGGTGTGTTGATCAACTTCGATGTCAAGAACCCCAAGGTTCTGGAGAACTTTTTCAAGACTTGTGAACTTCATGCCATGAATGGTGTTTTCTTCACCAGGTTCTCGCGCTCACGTTTGCAAGGACTGACAACCTTTTTTCATCTCGCTCGAGTTACAAACTCGGTCACTCATGACGGGGTCTACACGCTGGACCTTCAGTTCACATCTACCTTTCTATCCCACAGCATAATCGATCGATATCGGTATCCGATTGAGCATCTGTATCGATTCTAACCACAGCTCTCTGTGCCTCTAGGTCTGTGTTGGTTGACACCTCTCACACCTGGAACCCAGCATCTACCACACACATATACCACCTCACACAAAGCCGACTTTATAAGTTTGACAAAAGTCACCTCCACAACAGGCACGTGCATCACTCGCCGCCATATATCCTCGACCACACAAACAGTCCCCAGTACCAAAACCCACCGGCTTCAAAAACATTCAAGAGCAATCACACAACACCACCTCCATCACCTCGGACCAACAACGTTATCATTCTCCACCCGAACGCCGAGACAATGTCCACCACACACCCAAGTTTCCTCACCCTCCCTCACGAATTACGCCACATGATCCTCCTCCCAACCTACGACGTCAACGCCCCCTTCCTACCCGCACTGCCAAATAACAAAGTCTACATTATACACTACTGTCGAGCAAAAGACATGGATAGATGGGCAGCGACACTGAAAAAGGTAAGCCCCGAAATCGGAGATGATGTGGATCGTGCGCTTGGGGAATGGATGAAGAGGTTATGGGGGAGATTTGGTGAGTGGAAAGGGTGTTTACCGGGGATGGGGTGGGATGAGTGGGTTGGGGTTGGGGTTGGGGTTGGGGATTGAGGTGGTGATCGTGAGAGAGAATACCGATTTTGAGCTGAAAGAGGTGATTGGTGAATGAAGTCTTTGGAAGGGTTCTGAAATAAAAAAGCTTCTGGAGGCTTGACGATCAGAATGACTTTATCGAAGCCGATGACAATGACATTTCAACGTAAAAGCCAAGAGAAAATTACCGGGCGCACTCTTGCACATCAACAATAACAACTGGGACAAAATAAAAGAAAAAAGTAATGATCGTTATTGGGACTTCCTGGCAAGGTGGGCAGGACTCTCTTCCTGGCTACCTTGTCCTTTCTTCATTTTCTGACTTGACATTACAAGTTACACACTCAGCACACATCATTTCAACTATAAAAAACCCCACCCTAGCAAACTCCAAGTACACCATACTATACCCTGTACCCCCGGCTCTAAATCCCCGAATCATCCGTCTGCACAATCGCATTCGCAGCCGTAAACGTATTCCAAGCACTACAAGTCGAATTCAACGCATCATAATCAATCAAGCTCATCGAATCAATCAGAGAAGATTGCTCGAGGAACTGGAGAGCGAATCCCTCGAGCGTGTGCCAACCGATGTGGCAGTGCATGAGCCAGGCGCCCGGGTTGTCGGTTTCGAAGGCGAGGACGAGGTAGCCTGAGGCCGGGAGGAGGGCGACGTCGCGGCGGGGTGGGTTGGAGAGGTTTAGGGTGACGGTGGAGGAGTCGTAGGCTCCAGTTCCTGTGGCGACGATGTAGACTGGATGGATGTATTAGTGGTGGACATGGGTTTTCAAAGGTTGGAAAAAATAGCGGGGTAGGGTAATTTTCATCGAGGGAAACGGATAGCCTTGGTCACGAGACGAGCACAAGTCGGAGATTATGGAGGTCTGAGAACTTACAATCATGTCCATGCAAATGGATAGGATGAGCAACAGGAATTGTAGGCTCAGTAATCACAACATAAACCCACTCGCCCGCATTGGGCAAATCAATAAGATGCGACGTATTGCTAAAAGCAGAAGCAGCAACACCATTGTACTGCTGAAGAAGAGTAGGATTCTCCCAGTTGATAAGAAGAGAAGTAGCATTCATAGTCCAGCGGAAGAAGTTGTCCGTGTTGGTGGTGACTGAGACGGCTTCGTCATCAGTGATCGTGACGGCGCCGACGGTCTTGCTGAGGAAAGGAACGATATCGGTGGATAGTTCGTCGAGACACTCGTCGGTGTAGGGGTAGCCGGTGGTTGTCGGTGTGCCGGTGGAGGTTCCGTAGTGGATGATACCCTTGATACCGTCTACGTTGTCGCTTTCGGAGCAGGCGACTTGGGGAATGGCTCGCATCCAGAAGTCGCTGGCAACGCTTGACTGATCTGCAGTGACGATGACATCGTATCGTTGACCTGAAAGGAGTTAGTCAAAGGTTCGATTTTAGTGTTCCAATTTCTCTTCTCCCAGTGGCAGCCACTATATCACACCAACGATAAGAAGAAAATGCTTACCCATTCCGATTGCCAGCATCGTGGTGGTGTACGGAACAATTGGAACGAAATCGGCCGCAATAACCTTCATAGTGTGATTGTCAATGGAGAACTTAAAATGAGTGTCAATAGCTCCATTAACAAGGCGAAGAAGGTAGGAAGAGCCGGAAGTAAAAGTCGTGTTGAAACGGTATCCAGTCTGAGTAGTAGAGCCATCAGATCCATACACATTCGTTCCGTTAATCAACCCCGTGTCCATGGTGACAGGACCGTTGAGTTGTGCATCGTCGTAGAGCTCGTCGGCAGTTTGATGGGACCAATCGAGCAGGAGGAGGTTACCAAGATCGTAATCGTAATTGGCCGTTGCAGGGCCATTGATGATGATACCACCGAGGATACCTTCCCAAGCCTGGAGAGCAAAATGGCTGTGATACCAACTTGAGCCGTACTGCGTAGCTCTCCATGTGTAGGTCTCTGTGCTGCCTGGTGGTGTTGGGCATTGGGTGATGGAGGTCACACCATCAGCTTGGCTGGTGTAGTTCTGTCTAATTCCGTGGAAGTGAATCGACGATCCATTCATGCTGGTTGTAAGTTTGTTGGTGACATGGACAGTAACAGTATCGCCCCAGTCAGCGATGATGGTCGGGCCGGGAACGGTGCCGTTGACTGCCATTCCGACTCGGGAGACTCCATCTGGGGCAATCGTAACGTCGGTAAGTTCGAACCAGTATTCGCGGGTCACGCCAGTGTCTGGAACGACGTTATAGTAGTCGGTGCTGGTTGAATAGTCGCACCAGACGCTGCGATCAGATGCTGTGTTTCCTGAACATGCTGCTCTTGGTTGGAGGTTGGCACTCGGGAAAGCAGCTGCAATAGTGGCCAAGCATGGCAGGATTTGGGCTGCCTTCATGGTGACAGAAACGATGGTAATTGAGCGACTGTCAAGAGGTTGAATTAAAACGCCAATCGGCAACGAATGAGTGAGGAGCAATAAACACGAGTACCAGAGAAGGCTGGCCTGAGGAAAGACGCGAAAGAAAGAAGACGACGGAGGGCGAATGGTTTGGATTCAACCAGACGTCGATGAAGCCCGTATTAGAAGAGATCCGGTTCGAATCATATCCCATCGTCAAGCCTCGTTACAAGACTCAAGCCCACAGAACTGAGCCCATAGCTCGGCAAGGACCGCAATCAATGCATTGAATCCTCACCACGATAACAGGGGCACATACGTTCTTCTTGCCGATCTCACAGTTCCCGTACATCTTTGCATTTGGCCTTTGACGGCGAAGCGTTGAATCGTCCCCTCTGCACGCTACAGTGGTCAGCATCAGCCCCGAAAAAGCGATCCCCAAAATTATTGCTGCGGAACCGCGGCATCGACCCGCTGGCCTTGCCGTCTCGTATCTTGCGCTAAAATGATCTGGCAGCGGGTAAACAGATCGATGGCAGACCTTGGAGCCGATGAAACAATTGGAGAGTTCACGCGGTCCCAGTCTCCATTTGGCACGGACCCACCGATTGACTTACGTGTACACTCCACTTGCTTGGCTTGCTCCTTTTCTCACCCTCAAATTTTCAGGACCCTCTTGCAGAACTCAGTCCTATGGTCCGGTTTTATAGGCGAACACTGATGCAGGACCCCGAACTGCCTTCTGTAATAACAAGTGGCGCTGTTGGTGGCAGACTGCGCCCCGTTCCGTCCGCAAGTCGCCTCAATTGTGAGGCTTGCGTCGCCATAGGACGCGGCCAAGCTGAGTTCTGCTGAAGTCCCATCCCATTCGTGGGTAGGGGAGAAAACCTGCTGCCAGTAGTAAGCTTTAAAATTCAAGGGGACCAAAGGTCAATGGCGTAAAAGAGATCCTGTTCGCCGATTGCCCTAGAAGCTACCAAGAATTTCCTCATCACTCTTTCATCCGGAACATTTCCCTTGGCTATCTCTCTTTTAACCATCCCAAAGTCGTTCATTTGGCTGCTTCAGTTGTCACTGTCACCACCACTCACAATGTTGTCCAAAACGTTCTTCTCATTCGGCCTTCTTTTGAGCGCTCTCTCTGTCTCTGCTTCGCGTCATTCAAAGCGTGCAGACAGCCGATTTAACCTCTACGGTAAGTCAGCCTTTCCAATGTCTTGATGGGGAATTGGCTAATGTTTTCTTAGCGTATGGCACCGATGCTGGTATCGGCGGACTCCCATTGTTCAATGTCAATGGTAAAGCGGAACACAGCATTTATCGACTAGTTTGCTGAGGTCAATATTTAGGCTCGGCTTATATCGCGATCGGCGCCCAGTTTTTGAACGATAGCAGCAATCCAAATGTGACCTGTCAGTGAGAATGAATGCCGAGATTCAGCATCAACTGATAGTTATAGTCACAATGGCCTCCAGCGTTGTGTCAATCGCCAACTCGACGACCGAAGTGGGTGCTGAGCTCGCCCTCGACGTGTCCAGCAATGATTATATCGCCTTTACCACCACCCCATCCACCTCGCAAACCACCTCCGGCTTCACCTGGTATGGAAACTTGCTTTTCTTCAAATCTGCCGCAGGAGTGATGTCATCCTCGTTTTACGCAGACCCAACTGGCACGGATGGTATCTGGCAGATTCAATGGCTCGCGAACACAACCAGCACGGGCAAAAGCATTCCAATTGCGTTCAAGCGCGATGGACCTGGTAAAAATGCAAAGGTCACCTAAATTTTAACAGCCGGTCGACTGGTTAAACCCGCTCTTTGACTGGAAGGACGGGATGGAATTTTCGCATCCTTTCATGGCCAGTTGGGCTGAAGCTGTGTGATTTGGCTATCTTGTGGTGAGGTGGAAATATGTTCAATGTGTGCTTCGGCCGTGGTCTATTGGTTATGTTCGATTATGTTTTGATGCAGAGTTGATAATGCAACGCTGCAATGAGGAAGGCTTTGCTTTCCCAAATGACGATGGAGATACCGAACTGGATCTCGATTCGTGCAAGTGATTAAAAGATGATTGCTGCTCACCTTATCATTCAGCAAAACCTGTCATCGGTTCATCGGGATTCAGGCAGCTTGATGTCTTCCACCGTCTCAAATCTCAACCATCCATCATATTATTGGAACAAGACTTCTTCATTAGCGCGCTCGAGACTATCTTCCTCGATAGATTGAGGTCACGGACCCTTCCAGCCCTTGCTCTCCCTAGGAAGAAGAACTCTATCATTCATGGGCAGCGGGTGAGCCCGACAAGGGGGGCGTTCCTATCCAGCCTATCGATTCTACTGAATGTCTCGATATGCGACGTAAGAGGGGAAGATGAAATCGCCACTTCATCTCTCCTTAGTATCAGTGGGCGATACACTCGATGGATGCAGTCCGTACACACAGCTGTGCGTGGAATCGCAATCCCAATGCCGTGTAATGTGAACATGTCTCTCCTTCAGCACTCTCTCAAAAATGTCCCGAATCATGTCTCAAGAGGCTATTCCCTTCCCAGTATATTTCCGTCTCTTCATGCCACACAGGTCCACGACATCCGCGACGGGATGATCCGACAAGGTAAAAAGTGCGGCGCGCGGCACAACCTCACTGCTCCGTAATTGCAGGAATGAGTCCGACTCGTTGGGTTCGGTATCGTGGCCGGAGGGAAAATGTACCGGGATTTGAGGTACCCGTACGTGTAAAGCTTGTCGGGCTCCAGTCTCCTCGGAGGAGAACGAAAAGGGTATGTAAGGATGCTGACACGAGTTGGAGAGTCGATATTTTCCTTGACAGTTCACAGTGGGTTTGGAAAATGCTGGGCGAGCGTTTGCAGTGTGGATACAAGGAGGATCATCCATGTTGTTGTAGGTATGGGTTGACATGCGGCTCAAACAGTGACTAAAATTAGACCCTCCCTCTCCCACTGCAGGTGGCAGGTCATTGAGATTCACTTTGTAGGAGTGACGCAGAGCACATTTCCCAGATCCACCTTGCCGATGTGGGAACCGAGCAAATCATGACTGATTTTATTATGATATGCTTTCGAGAAATTGACAGGTTCTGTACATTCGCATGATTCATTTCTTGAACATTCTTCATTCTTAGCCTACAATGATGAGAAGGACAGCACTCTTTACAGCAAGCAATAGGTCCCCCATCTTCTTCCTGTTATATCCAACGCCAGTAACTGTGCTTCCGTCTTTCTTTTTAATGTCCATGTTGGGAAGTTGAAAAGAAAAAGCGCTTGGAACAACCGTGACACCATGATACTCCAATCACCAGAGACCACGACCCACGCGGTGATCAACGTTGGTTTTGAGTCAAATGCTCTCAGGGCAAAGAAATCAAAATCTAAAGGGCCCTCGAGCGACGCCTCCATACTCTTACCAGGTATTTCTTTCCTTCAGCGAAGCCTGGACCCGGCGGGATCTAGAAAAGCAGCAAAATTAGCCTAGATCAGAGCCATCATTGTCCTTGTCCATCATTTAGGTCCGTACAGAAGCACCACTTCTCGTCGTGAACATGCGGGGAGCAATATTCATGCTCATCAGCTCTTGGAAGAGCAGTTTTGCAGCATATGGAATGTGCAGTTGAGCAACCTTGGACCCAGTATTGCAGTTCTGGCATGTGAATGTCTGCGATTTGAGTTTTCTGTCGTAATGTTAATACACGCCGTGGTTCCTGTCTATAAAGAGATAACTTACGCGATCGGGGTCATC
This sequence comes from Venturia aucupariae, assembly GCA_003693225.1. Classification (NCBI taxonomy): domain Eukaryota; kingdom Fungi; phylum Ascomycota; class Dothideomycetes; order Venturiales; family Venturiaceae; genus Venturia; species Venturia aucupariae. Next base: position 26,427 of record QWZN01000166.1, on the reverse strand, counting down.
AGACCACACTTCTCGCAGACATGCACACGATAGGCATCTGAAACCTCGAACAATCTTTCCTTTAGGAATGCTGCTGCACCATGCGCAATCATGCAATCACGTTCCATTTCTCCGAACCGCAGACCACCATCTCTTGCACGACCTTCGACGGGTTGTCTGGTCAAAATCTGCACTGGTCCACGCGCTCGGGCATGGATCTTATCGTCGACCATATGTCGCAAACGCTGGTAATACGTGGGCCCAAGGAATATCTGAGCTCGCAGCTTCTTTCCAGTGTGCCCATTGTACATGACTTCGAAACCACGAGACTGGTATCCGTGCTCTCGGAGGAGGGCTGACACACCGGTCACCGTGACATCGGTGAATGGTGTCGCATCACCTTCACAGCCTCTTAGAGAGCCGACTTTACTCAGCAAGCACTCAATCAAATGGGCAATTGTCATACGGGATGGAATAGCGTGCGGGTTAATAATCAAGTCTGGTGTGAGGCCCTCGGTTGAGAAAGGCATGTCTTGTTGTTGGTAGGTGATACCAATGGTACCTTTCTGTCCGTGACGAGAAGCGAACTTGTCTCCAATCTGCGGCACCTTTGTCGTTCGCGTCCTGACCTTAACAAATTTGAGACCTTCGAGATTGGTTGTGAGAACGACCTGATCAATGATACCATTTTCTGTGCTTCGCAGCGGCGTGGAAACATCTCGTTTGATATGCATCTTGGTGCGCTGACCGAGCTCTTCGGCGTCGGGTGCGATGGGTGCTGTTTTGCCGATGATGATATCTTCACCCGAGACTCGTACGCCTGGTGCAATTATTCCGTCATCATCAAGCTTGTCGTACGTTCCATGCTTCATCCGTAGTGTGTCTGCTCGGACCGGCTTTTCAAAGTCTTCGACGATATTCATGCCAACGCGTTTCTGTGAGTCTGTGTACGTTCTGAAGAAAAGACTGCGGAAAAGCCCACGATCGATACTGCTCTGATTCATGATGACGGAATCTTCCTGATTATATCCTGAGTAGCAGGCAATCGCCACAATGGCGTTCTGGCCGGCAGGAAGCTCTCGGAACTTGAGGTACTCCATTGATCTCGTCGTAGCCAAAGGTTTCTGCGGGTAGTAGAGAACGTTGACCATGGTCTCCATGCGGAGGTTGTAGTTGGTGAGCATCACACCCATAGCCTGTTTACCCATAGCAGACTGGTACGTATTACGAGGCGACTGGTTGTGGTCTGGGAAAGGTATAATGCTGGCGCAGACACCGAGAATCATACTCGGATGAATCTCGCAATGGGTGTATTGATAGACTGCTGGATTGGGGGGCGCCTTGATCCGCGCATTGGGGTCCTCATTCACGGGAGCCGGGCGGCCAGCCTTCATGTCGCGGTGCTCCTCGAGGTCGTCTGGCGTCATGATGATCATGGTAGTCTCTTCTTCCTCTGCATCGAGATACTCAATAACACCTTCCTTGACCAGCGACCTGAAGCCAACGTCTGCCTTTTCTTCGTCGGTCATGAGTTTCGTGTCCATGCCCTTTTCTTCTTGAAGCTTCTCCACGTGGTGTCGTTTCAATACCAAGGCGCCCTTTGTGTCGCTCGAAGGATCGTTATCCACCACGAAAAGCGGCCTCATGACACGTCCAGCATCAGTGAAAATTCTCAGCTCTCGGTCGCGAATGTCACGAATGACGCTGACTTCTTCCGATAGGTAGCCTGGCGTTCCTCGAATTTTTCGCAGATTTTTGTGCAGCGAATTGGGATCGCGATGAATGCCTATCCAGACACCATTCACGAAGACTTTGCACGCCAGGGGCGAGCTCTGGGGCTCGAACTCTTCAAGCAGTTCCATTCCTCGCATCGTCAGGTAGTCAGTGATGGCATCACTAGGCGATCCAACAGAGACGTAGCACATCAAGGACAGATTCTTGACGAGACCACAAGCCTGGCCCTCGGGCGTTTCTGCCGGGCACACCAAACCCCAATGGGTGTTATGAAGCTGTCGAGGCTTGGCTATCTTGCCATCACGACCAACGGGGGTGTTGGTGCGCCGAAGATGAGATAGGGTTGAGGCGAAGGTGTATCGGTTAAGAACCTGAGAAACACCAGCTTTGGCTGACGCTGCCTTCTTTTGGTCTCCCCAGTTACCGGTTGCAAGTGAGTATTTGAGTCCGTTGGTGATGGTGCTTCCCTTGACTGCTAGGAGCATGTTAAAGTCCTTGCTCGTTTCCACGCACTTCCGCAAATGAATCAAGATGTCCTTCTTCATCTTGGCGAACATCTGGCGGAACAGCATGGCCATCAATGGTCCAGCAAGATCCAGGCGCTTCTTTCCAAAGTGATCCCTATCATCCTCCTCACGACGTCCTAGGGCTACCTGGAGTAGTCGGTGGACAATGTAGCCAAGGAAGAATGCCTTCCTGGTCTCACTGCCTTCCTTCTGTGATATGTGCGGTAGGAACTCTTTTTGTAGGATGTCTCGAGCGTACCGCAGACGCTTCTCCATTCCACCGGCTTGGCTACCGCGCTTGCCGATCCAGTCCAAAGCTACTTCACGCTCTTGGATGACAAACGCTTCCTCAAGACATGGCTTCAGCATTTCCAGCATTGCCACATCAGTCTTATCGTATACTATGTGGTCCAAGATCGATTCATCTGCTACCACTCCAAGTGCCCGAAACACAATACCGATAGGGACGTCGTTCTTGATGTATGGTAGAGTTGCTTTGATTGTCTGGCCGAATCCTTTCGCAGCGTCACCTTTGGCAAATAGCTTGACCTGCATGCTCGATATGAGACGAGAACCCCGTTCTACTGCACTTCGTATCTCAGCAATGACTGGCGTCGCGCTCTGCTTTTTCTTGAAAACCTGCACAATGTTTGAAGCACTGCGCTCCTGGGCAATGAGAACCTTCTCACTTCCATTGATGACGAAGTATCCACCTTGGTCGTAAGGGCATTCATCGTGGGCGTAGAGGATATCGTCCTCCTTGGAGCTCAGCGTGCAGAAAGACGATTTCAGCATGGCTGGCATCCTTCCGATATGCGGTTTCGGGGTTTCACCCTCGAGCTCGTCTCTGTCCTCCCGTTTCCAAAACAATGCCGGGCCAGCTCCAATCGCATCAATCTCTTGCTCATTGCTCTCCTCCTCGATTTCGCCGCCAGAGTAGGGATGTTCTCGTGCAGCCGTGATCTTTTTCCGCATTTCGAGATACATCGGACACGAGTATGTAAGATTCCGCAAACGAGCCTCGCTCGGCCAGAGTATACTGTTTGAACCATCTCCTTCCGTAATGAGCGGCACACTCACGTGGACCATTCCAAAGTTGAGCTCGTACCGTCGCTTGACGATGGGGTTGTCGTCATTTTCATCAGTTCCTCCAGGATAATTCTGATCCAGCACTAGCCTGGACTCTTCACTTATGATTTCCTGCATGTGCCGCATAACGAAATCATCGTAAGAGTCGATCTGCTGCGCGACCAAGCCCTTATCTTCGAAGTAGGACGAAATGACGGTCCAGCAATCCTCGGCGGTTATGAGCTCTTCGTCATCCTCCTCAAAAATGTCTTCCGTCCCATCGTAATGGGTATTGGGGTCTGGGAAATCGGAGGCAAATTGCGACATGGCTATAGTTGTGGAATGGGGTCGGCGAAGTATGGAAAGCGGAGGTAGATGGACGGGTGGCGGTGGTGAGGATGACGGGTGGGTAGATTTGGTGTACGATTTGTAGCTGAGCAACTGTTAGATCGCTGTACATAGAATCCTACATCGTCTCTGGACCTCCGAGCGCATTTGCAAGGTGGAAGGATATCCACTGACCCTGCGGTTCCTTTTTCCTCAAACACGTTCCGGCGCGTCCAAACGAGGGCGTTATATGATGCAGTGCGAGAAGATAACCATCAAGACTGGCGCTAGGGCTTGGGCTACGCTGATTTTGGGGAGGATAGTGGCGGTAGGTGTTGGTTGCTGATGTTGCGACGGAGATGCGTAGGCATTCCAAACTCGCCGTTTGCAACTCAGTCTAAGAACGAAGGGGACAAGCGGTCACGTGCAACGGCAAGTTCATGTTAGAACATATTCAGCATACAAACCAGTAAATACTGTCTGTGAATTGCTGCCTTCTCCTGACATTGTATAATATCTCCCGGCTTGACAGTCCATTCTCTGATTCATTCCTACCTCATTGTGAATTATTGCCATATTGACAACTGCTTCTGCCAGTAGATGCTCGGTTCTTACTTGATTCTCCGATAGACTTCCTGGCGATTCCAAGAAATTATTGGCTAGAGATATATCACAGCTGACCTCAAGTGAGGAGAATTTCTTCGAGGTCAGTTTTATCATCGAAGGTCACTGCTCTTCAAACTTCCCCCGAAGTCGCCGTCCCTTGACGAGGAGACGACCTGAGCGCGAAAAAAGAGTCTAACCTAGCTCGCGATCTTTTCCCCACGACAAGTGCATGAGCACCTTCTCCTCCGATCAAGGGCTGGTCCTCCATAATCACTCCCTCCGTAGTCCAATCTATATCTCTCCCACCAATTGACGGGTCACTTGGTATGAACATATTCTGTGGAGGGGCATTGCTCTCAATGCTAACCGAGCTTGCTCGACGGCCCGTGGAAGAGGACTTGATTGATTCGCACGAGAGCGATGTTACGGACCGAGACTTCGTCAAATCATGAGATCGAGGGTGCGGCGTCTTGAGCGAGTTGTCCAACGGCGACGTGATTAATCGAACGTGGTGCATATCTTTTGACGGTAACATTGAGGACCATGTGCTTGAAGTCTGCGACTGAGAGCGCGGCGGCGAGCTCCTATTTTGACGTGACTTTTCCTCTCCTCGAGTGGACGTAGACGATCTGCTTTCCCTTTGGATTTTTGGTGGTCCAAGGTCATAGTATTGGTCTATTTCATTAGTTAGGAGGCTTGTTGTGAGCGCAGAGATTCTCACCACTTGTCTCCATAATCAAACCAGGCTGTGCCGGTTCTGGGCCATTTCTGCCACCCCGATCTGCCAACCAGAAGCGCTGATGAACTGTTTTCCACAGTGTACCTCTTACGTACATTGGGTTCATAACGCCGATTGGGTCGATATTGTGTTCCAGGTCCTGAACAGTGAGCTCACGGAGCTTGTGATCGTACACATAGTACCCTAGCATGAGCCAGTGGAAGGCCTCGAAGCGTTTGCCAATACCCTTGTCTGTAATGAAGATGCCATTCTCAGGGATAATAGGACCACTGTAAGACGATCTTGGATCATCCATATTGCTGAACTGTGGTTTTTGTGGTTATTGCTTCGACAAAAAACTTGGTTTGGCGCCGTTGCCGAAGAATATTTTTTCGGAATTGAGACAGGAACAGTAGCGGAATTTTCGGGGAGATAAGGAGTTGTGGTGGTGGAACAATGTAAGTAGTGTTGGAGCCATACGGCCAATAAAACGATGTGAAGGTATTATTACTGTCAAGCGACAACGATTATTGAATGAGTCACAGGCAACAGTTATTGTTCCAAGGATGGTGAAGAGAGCACCGCCTCCAGACGTTGATGGCAATGGCGTGAAGTGCTGAAGCTGGTAGCCGGGTCGGAAGTGTCCCTCACCTCAGGATTCGAGATCAGGCAACAATGTCAATTATAAGGTATCATGTTTGGACCCCGCCGAAATCTTTTCCTAGAGAGAGGTTAATTTTGCTTTGCTTATTAGAAGAAAACACGCTTTGTATGAGAATGAGAGTGCGCTTCCTCGATTGCTTGACCACCTGCACGAACACAACACATTAGTTATCGAAAAGTGGCAGATCTGAATGCTGCCTTATCTCTGCCATTCTTCAGCTTCCTTGGGTAGACAATGAATAGCCAGATCTCGGTGTGATGAAGTGCATCACGCTTTCAGATGCGCATAGTGAGCAACCATGTGGAAAGTGAGAATGTCAATTCTTTATATAAGACCATTCTGTTTTTTCCTTCATGATTGGAGTCGCTAAAGCTGCCGAACAAGAAAAAGATGCATATCATCCTGAGGACAGGAGCGATGCGTCTGGCGGGTCCATTGGGATTCATCCTTGGGTGGAGCTGTGTTGTATTATCACAGAGAATCGGAAAGAGATGATTCAGACGGATCGAGCTTTACTTCGAGTGCTGTCAAGTGTTGAGGCATTACTGTCGATGGTTGCAGGTGTACCGAGATTGTCTAGAGAGGTTGTCGTCAGAAAGAACGTGCGACTCGGACTCGGAAGCTGTACTAGTAGTTCAAAAAGCCCAGACCACAACCGAAGTCACGATGAGTTCTTCGCCAAAATGAAGTCTTTCATTTCAGGATTGACAACAGCAGCAAATCTATGGAAAGTTCTAAAAGTATGTAAATATCCTAACTAGAATTTCGTCGATATCGGACAGGAGTTATAAGTGCTCAACTGATTTCAGGTGACTGGATCGAGCACGATGAATTGATCTGAACCGGCTCGACATGCACAGTCTGCTCGAGTCTATCTAGTCTTGGACGCTCAACTTTAAGTTTAACACCAAAATCAAAGCAGCGCATTCATGGCATCAAGTCGAAGCCAATGGTTCAAGATACATCACGTGACGCAACTAAAACGAGGCTGGTACCTCCCAAGGCTGAGTACCCGACATACCCGGTACCATTCATAGTTCCTCGCTGGCCATCTTCACGTTTCAGACTACACATTCTTCCCAGTCCCACAGAGGAGGGTTTGGGCGCATTAGTACAAGATTTCAAGTTCCTGCTTACTGCAACCACCACGGCATTATATCTGACATCATCAACGGCCCGAAACCCTTCGGCATCGCAAATATGACTTCACTTCGACGCGGCTTTGCATAGAGGAGTACAAGTACATAAAGCTGTACCACCGAATCATTACCTCTTCACCTCCGGCACAGCGTAGTATTCACCACTATGTCTCCACGCGTCTTCTTCATCACTGGAACTTCTACCGGCTTCGGCCAGGAGTATGTCAAAGGTATATTCTTTTCCCCGACAAATTTTCAACCATCATGACACGCTGACATGAAGCGAGTTATCCTACAAAAGGGCGACCACGTCGTAGCCACCGCTCGCAAGAGCAGCGGCCTCAAGTTCGACGGTACAAGCGATAAGAATTTCCTCGCGCAGGATTTGGACGTTACATCGAAGGACTCGATTGACAAGGCCTTTGCCGCGGCGATCGAGAAGTTCGGTCGCATCGATGTGGTCTGTAATAATGCTGGCTATGGCTTGAGCGGCGAATTTGAGTCTCTTTCTGAGAAGCAGATTCGAACGCAGATGGAAGGTGGGTCAATACTTATACCCTTTCTTTGGGGTAATGCTGATAATCAAAGTCAACTTCTTTGGTCTGATCGACGTTACACGGAAGGCTATGTCTACCATGAGAGAGCAGTCTCCCAAGGGCGGTATTATTCAGCAAATTACCTCTATTGGTGGACAAACTGGTGTTCCCACCTTCAGCATCTACTGTGTAAGTCCTCAGCCATGTTAATGTAGAACTACACATAATAATGTTGAGTAGGCGTCCAAGTGGGCTGTTGAAGGCTTCACCGAAGCTATTGCCCAAGAGGTCAAACCGGAGTGGAACATCAAGTTCACCTGTAAGTATCCCGGCCCTTGAAGAGGCTTCTGCTAATGTGAAGAAGGCATCGAGCCTGGAGGATTCCGAACTGACTGGTAAGTTGACGTCGGTCGCTCACCTTTTGAACAAGTGGCTGACATATTCCTTAGGGCTGGCCGCAGCATGGCTTTCGCGGAGGAGAAGAACCCAGCTTACGACCACATCGATGCCAAAAAAGCCATGGTAAGTGCTTTCGAATCCAGAACGATCAAGTGGTCTAAAAAAGGGAATAGGATGAAAGAAACGGCACTCAAGCCGGCGATCCTGCCAAGGCAGCAAAGGCCTGGTATGAATTGGCGACCATGAAGGATCCACCTTTGCGTTGCATAACCGGAACCGATGCTTCTGCAAGAATGCAGAAGAAAATCGATGACATGACGACAAATCACAACAAGTTCGAAAAGCTATCGAACTCGACGGATGTGGATGGCTACAAAGCCCCTAGCTAAATGTGATATGGTGATGGTGTAAGGAGACAACAGAGATTGAAAATATCGTTCTTCGAGCAGCTTTTCAGACCCGGCTTTTCTTCGTGAACGTGATCAGTGTGTTGATGCCCGATATGAGCGTGCATAATACTTCCGCCTAGTGCGTTAAATTTGCGAAAGTGAAGACGGGGCCAGGTTGGTTCTCTTGGCAGCTCACACGTGGAGCATGAAGACAGAAAAGCATCCAATCGTTCAAGAGTTCAAGTTGCATCGACCCTGTGAGCCATCCTGTCCTTGCGTCGCGCCCTGATCACAAAACGTCGAAGTGATTGCGCCTTGACTTAAAGCAAGGGTAACGTCGGCTTAGGAAACGCGGGAAGCGCAACGGAACGACCGCGCCTGTACTTAGAAGCTGGGTGGGTGTGGCTGTTTTCCATATGATTTGACAATCAAGAGAATGCCTGCCGAAAGGAAAGAACTGAATACTCACCCATGAAATCACGGCAATGGATGAGGGTCGACGTTCTACCCAATCAACCACCATTTTCCCTGTTCTCAAACATAGCATCATGTGCCATGAATTCTGTGAGAAGAGGTTTGTCTTCCCTGCTCGCAATCACTCTTTGCTCCAACGTGACACGGTTGACAATGTAAGGATGGAGGATAACGGAAGGTAGAACAGGCCATATCAGCAGGGGACTGATAGTAAGCACAGATACACGGAAACACACCGCGTTTATCAAAGAAGGTCATTCTTGGACATGTTTCCCACGTACCTGGTCGAAAAGATCTTGCGTTGCCTTGTGTCGCCGTGGAGATCTGACACAACGAAGGGGCGTCACTGACAGGAAGTTTAGAGCGCAGAAAGGTACCCTATTTTGAGGCTATCTACCATAGCACCACAGGTACAAAACCGATGTAACCATCGTTTTGGCGACGACAAGAGCGAAAACGGTTGTCCTTGCACGAAAGGCTGCAAGGATGGACATGCAGTCGCTCGTATTGTACCCCGCTAGCCACGGGAGGGAGAATCCAGCAATTTCTGGTGCCTCAGGGCCTCAGTACCGTGGTCGCATGGTGGTGGTGGCTTCCAAAGTTGCAATACAATAGACAGTGATGTCCAAATTGATCCAGGATGGTAAACGGGCCGCGCCGCGATTCTTCGATTAAATGTGGCCCATGTTGGTGCCGTGCCAAGGCAGCTGCAATCCCATTAGCACCTGTCTGACCAGGCTTGCATATCGCAACCTTTTCGTCATGAAGAGAGGCATATCTCCGTACTCTTCGAAGCGAAGCACTGTAGGAAGTTGACAAATTGTTCTTGAAGCCGCAGTCCAGCATGTTGGACAACGATATCTGAGGCCCTCCGTCACTGGAGCAAATAATGAGCGCCTCTGATAGGTGTATACAATCCTCGTGAGACGTGGTTGTTGTTCTGGTAAAAGTCATCAGCTCGAGTAGGCAGCTGCACCAGGCCTTAAACTGCATTATTAGTTATGTCCACAGAAATCGAAGGATTCGGGGCGTCTTGTCTAGAAGGTGGAAGGAAATGGCTCCAAAGACTGTGTCCCGTCACTGGCGAGCCATCCTTCAGCATTTGCACTCACGCTGATTCGCCACGTGGGATCGCCAATCTTGGGATGGCGATAAGCAGGTGACCATAAATGTATGTGGACATGTAGATGTTTGCAGCGAGGGCGTTTTCAAGGGCTGCCAGCCACCACGCCATGGAGCGTGGGCCAAGACGGCGAAGAAGCAAAGCCTTTCCACGAACCTCTCCCGATTCTGCAAGGTGCACTGCAGTGCTCGAACGGCTGATGGTGGCTGCTGGCTCTTTACGACAACAGCTCCCACACTGCTGGCCGACAGTCTGTTCGGGGAACCCAGCAAGGCACAAGCCGGACCGAAAACGACATGGGGAACTCTTGGCTAACGCGGAGGCAAGGTGGAATCGTTGATAGCGAGATGGACTATCTAGGTATATAAAAGGTCCGGAGGATGGAGGAGTTTGATGACGAGGTAGTCATGGACATGGACTTCCTTTTGAAGCACCCTCCAGCGTCGAGATTCGTGATTTATCTGCAGCAATAGCATTTTTCCTCCAGCATCCAACCCCCCCTCCAGAAAGCAAATTCTCCGGCGGGAGTTTGATCTGGGAAGGATGTTTTGATTGGTGCGGAGGAATGGAGCCCTCTGAACCATGACCTCGTAAACCTTAATTCCTCGATTGGGTCGAACATGGTTTCCAGAGACGCGGATGCGAATGGATTCAGTTTGTTGAAATGTCCCGCCACTGTACGGCGTACGGCGTACTCGTCGGCTCATCGCACCGAGCAAGCTACCAAGCGGCATCGTCTCCTGATTCACTAACCAGGTTTCTGGATGTGGGCGCAAGTGTCCAGGTTGAACGCGCGGGAGCTTTTGGTGCAGCACAGGCGAGCCGAAAGGATGCATTCGGCAATCGTAGTGAGACAGAAGACGCCAGCCAACAGGAACAGGCCGAATCCTCACATTGCACCGCGTCAAGCCAGTTGCCGCTCCTGCAATCAATCTCACGGCAGGGATGAGATGGAACTATGTACCCTGGAGTCATCATGTCCACTACCGCGGACGTGGAGACATCAGCCCTAGTCTGACAAGGTCTGCCCATGCCGTCCGATTTGGGACATGATGATATCCTGGCACCAAGTGTTCGAGCAGATCATTGCTCTGCCGCCGCTGGGTGTGACCTGCATCCTCTTTAGTACATGCTCTCGCCGCATTGTTAGTATTTAGATGTCCGTTGTGAAGCCTTCCTGATCGATTTCGTTCATGAAAGCTGCGGATAGCTGCTCTTGCTGTTGTACATTTCTCATTTGCGTTAAGCATAGGTATATTAAGAACTTGTAGCATTCGAATCTTCCCAAAGCAGCCTGCCAGACAGCATATTTATATCAAAGCTTGTTGCCCCTTCCATCGGTCCATCAATCCAACAGGAGCTCGAGCGACTTCCAAGAGACTTCCAGCCACAGCCGTCCTTCACCTCTTGTAGACTCTCCCTTTCCATCATTGGGAAAGACAACTGCGAATCCTCGGGTTGCCCTTCTTCCTTCTTGAACAAACCTCCCGCCCCGTCAACCATCTACTCTGACCCTTCGCCCCGACTCAATCTTTCCTCGATCGACGCCCAGGTTGGTCCTCTGAGCTTTTGATGACAACATCTGCTAACAGTCTGATCCCAGTCAATTGCTCTCAGCACCTTGCCCAAACTTCGACATGGCTGTCCCAGGCACCTGCGATCATACTTTCAAGATGATCAAGTCCGATACTACCTTGATCCTTTGGCATTGTAATCTCTGCCACTCCGGCCCTCACTGGTACATCTTCGAATGCCAATCGTGCAAGCTCAAGACGTGCCGTCCATGTACTTACAAGGCATAACCGATGGCTGACGAGGTATGCAATTTGTCCTGATCATGCCGCTCAAGCAGATCCGAAAACAAGAAGTCGAGTGCTCACAGTCCCCCAGTCCCGTGTCGAGTCAAGTAGTAGCCAGGCCAGCTGTGCCACTTTTGATCGTCGAGCCTTGCCGGATCTCGGACCCACTCTCGAACTCGCGCTATTCACTCAAAAGTATTGCACGAACGACGAATCACGAAATCCTCCTTGGAATACTTTATTTACGACTCACGTTTCCTTACTTTCTTGTCATGTACTCCTGGGCGGTCCTTTGTTTTTGCAAGAAAGAATGGTCCTGGTATGATGATATCCCCTAGATGATAAACTGGTGGCGCGGGAAGGTTTCCCCGCCCTGTCCTCGCGGACACAAGTGATGGCGTTCGCTGCTGTGGTTTTGGCGTTCATCTGCGCTCTCGATGCTCGGCTTGTCTCACCGACTTGGGCATCTTGAGAGCTGGGGAATCAATCCGGCTTTCAAGGTCACAGTTCCCTTCTCGGACGAAACGAACTCTTTTCTCTAATGGCTTGTATGCTTCCGATGGTGGGACGTCTGAATTCTGGTCTTACCGAATGCTGCAAAGTTGTTTGTGAACGGGTCTGGTCAGGGGTGTTTCTGCTTCTTTGTTGATAGGGATTTGGTTGCACAACTGGTCAGCTTTCCTTGCCGTTTGCAGGCATGATGCTGCTACAGAAACTTCTTTATGTATTGTCTAAAACTTGAATGTACTAGTAGTACTAGTAGTTCGTTAGTCTTACCCCGTGATAAACCTCGGTGCATTGTTATCCCTGCGTGATCTGCTGATCTGTGCCACTGAGATAGAACCCTGCGTAGATCGTAGGTAGTGTCAAACTCTTTTGTACGGATACATCGATCAGGCAGACTCACCTTGCTGCAGTGCCGGCCTTCATGGTGTGTGGCCAGCGGACGGTGGAGGGACGGCCTCTCGGTCTGAAGTCCGTTGAGCAAAAGGTATTAGACCCTCCGTAGATCGTCCGAGTCCTCTCCCTCTCCCTTCCATCACACAACACGGTTACACCCGCCAGTACCTCAAAAGCATGCCCCAGAGGCCTTGTACATGACCAGGGCACGGTCCATTGCATGACACAAACTGCACCGATCATGTCAAGCCTCAGTACGACACAACGTAGGTACTCGTATGCATGAGGTGCCATCATCTACCGGCTCTGATTTTGACAGGCGACACCGCGCCATCTCACTAAAGCAGTGCCTCCCTAGGAAATTTTCCGCTGCCTCTAGTCTATCGCTATAAATACGACCCCACCAGCATCATGCTCAACAACAGCTTCAAGTCTTCCAGATACATTGTGACGGTCAGGTCATCCATCCTTCGGTTTCACCGCGACTATATACACGACACCATGAGACAGCTGCCTGAAAATACAGGAATGGAACAATCCTTCACCGCTTCAACAAAAATCTCTTTTCGCCGTCGCACAGAACTCGAGAATTCCCAAACCGGACTTTAGGGCGACACAAGCATACCCATGAACATGCCATAGAACCTGTACTCCACGACTGAAGCAGGTACCAGCTCCGTTGGTCTACACCTGTCTCCATCCCACAATCTCTGCTTTTGGACAGCTCGTCACTGATTCGAGTCGATGGATCAAATTCAAATCATTCGATTTGATCTCTTCACGGATCGATAGACAGATTCTTCAGTCGATGGCTACTGTGATAGAGGTACGAATAATGGAGTGCATAAGCAGATTCTGCAGGGCTTTGACAGTCGATCTATCAGATGCTGGATCGTACTTCCTCAACATTGTAGTATTATCTCTTGCCAACTGTTTCGATCCATGAGCGATGGGCGCGCAACCGCATGGATTAGCGATCGAATAACTGAGCTAACTCTTTCTTCATCAGGGGCTGATGCTAATACTCCCTTGCTTCGTCCTTACTCTTGAATCTCCACTGCACAATCGTCACACCCTGGAACTGACGCTGCCTCGGGATCATCTCCACTTCATCTGCAATATGTTATAGTTTCTTCCCGTCTCTTTAAACCCTCAAATACCAAGCTTCGGTAATGTCCAATTCCAACAACTCACGCATCAACAACAATCGACAATTCATCTATAGAAGCATAGTTAGATTACGAATTCCCTACCTTTCGACAATACCTAGAAGGTGATTTCACACTCGAATACACATATTGATATTGATACGCTTCTGGCGAAATTGTCTCTCGACCTCGCGACGAATTTTAGAGTTCAAGCTCAGACGTAATCCCTGGACAGGCCACAGGGACGACACTGAACGAATGAACACACGTTAGAACCATACAGGGTCTAGAAGTTGCTCAACGGAACAGAGAAGAGGAGCCCCGTTAGTCTAAGATCTAAGAGCATTTCCCATGAACCCGACATGTCCCGTGAAAAAATATTAACAAATTGAACGACTGCCAAAGACTTGACTCATCCCTATTTCTACATCCAATTTGCAAGAAACATGTAATTCCACTCTTCCACATTGTACCTAGCCCACACCCTCTTATTCCCTCCCACAGCGTCCAGAAAAATTCGAAATCCATAACAGCCACCCACCAAAGCCGCAACATCACCATTTTCTAGCATAGTAAAATGCTTGAAACCAATACATCATCTCTACTCCACAGCCCACCACATCGCCAACCTTCCAAATCCAATTCATCTTAGAATCTTCGTCCCATCCACCCTCACACCACACCCAGCATCAAACTATCCAATCTCCATCCACCAAATCCCTCAATGTGACCAGACTAGACCAGACAAATTGCCACCCATCACCTCCTCACAGCTACAAAGCACCGCTTCAACTTGGCACTGTCCAAACCGGTACAGATTCTTACTTCCAATTCATATGTACAACCTTTCCCCTTCCCTTCTTCCAAACGTGTTCCCTTCTTCACCCACGAATTTAGATTCGAAAAAAAAAAGTGATATTGTCAAATCCATCCGATTCCCCTTTCAACCTTCAAACAATGACATCGTAGCGACCGACCTAATTTCCCACGTATCCCATCGCTCGAGTCACATAATTATCCCAATCCGTGCCCAGCATCCCAGAAATGGGGGAAAAAACAAAAACGCATCCGGTAAGATTTAGTGATCAAACGATTCAGAGACAATCAACCTCCATCTCGAAATCAAACGACCTCAAAAACATCAATCAGTAACTGCCATAAGAAAAAGTCGTAAAAGCGCAAGGCTTCCGTCACTGTTTTTCGAGAAAATGGCAGGTGAATTACCACGTAGATTTATAGATTCCGTGGAGAAAACCTGGCCTTGGCCAATCCGACCCGTCTCAAGCTTCTTGAAAGAAAGAAACCAGTACGCCATGCTTATATGATGCAATATAGTCTCCATCGTAAAGCCTGCCGAGCTCATCGCCCGCCGGCCCTATGAGGGAAATTCTTCCCGGCGTCAGAACACAATGTTCTCCCTGTCGTCATACCCTCCTCCATAGGCCATTCTACCACAATCGTAACCTCAAAGCATTGCTCTCCTATTCTTCTTCGCTTAGTCTAATCGTAATGCATAAATAGCTGGCTTATACTTTCGCCATTGTGGTTTCTCCTAATCGCCTCAGCCAACAATGGACTGACGTCCAGCACCACCAGCTTGTTTCTATTCGTCTGCTCCTCTAGCGGAAAGGAATTCGTGACAATGATCTGCTCAATGCACTCGCACTCTTGTAGGTCTTTCAGAGAGTCACCGCCAAAAAGACCGTGAGTGGCTATACAATAGACCTTCGTGGCCCCACCCCGCTTAACCACCGTCTCCGCCGCTGCAATCCATGAACCGGCCTTATCAATCATATCGTCCACGATGAAAACTGGTCGGTCCTTCACATTTCCTACCAGTGTGACAGTGGACTCAACTTCGGGGTTCTGTAAGTTCTCTTCTTCCTCATCAGATGATGCGCCCGCGTCGCCCGTTCCGCCCAGCGCTTCTCCATGACCTTCAAGGGTTTTGCTGTCGTTCAAACGGAAACTCGAGGCTGTGGACATGAACGAGGACATCATGTGTTCTGGCGCATCGTCTTCAGCAGAATCGGGTCGAGGTGGATGGCCGTTTTGACCGCCTCTGGAGGTATAGGACGAGCGCGCAGAAAAGGCAGGAGAAGGAAAGTCTTCGTCAACGATGTGTCCGTGGACCAGGCGACCGTGAATTACGTCGCGAGCACGCTGTGAGGATCAGTAAAGCTATTGTCGGGGAGGGGGGTTATAGTCACTTCATCTGTGAACTCGTCAGCAATATCATCGGCATGACTGAGGGGCGCTTCGGGAGCTGTGCTAATTCTCGCCAGACTAGTCGGCGAGGGTTCTCGTGGAGAATTACCTGGCCGCGCTGACCTGGCAAGAGGACTCGATGGGTATTGTTCACTTGTATACGACCGCCTCAGAGGATTTGAGATCCCATTCGATCTTCGCGATTGTGGTTCGCCATTTATCGAGCTGGCAGCACTTCCTTCCACCTTTTCTTCCCGGGTCTCAGTTGGTGTGGTCTGGGATTCCCTCCTTGCCATCATATCTTCGTGATCCTCATCTTCAGAAGTTCTGCGAGCGCCATTGGCCGCCAATGTCTCGTACAGAACGCTGCCCGTCACTGAGTATTCTGCAGAGTAGGTGTTCTGTCTCCTTCTCTCCGTGGTGACAATCCCAAAGCTGAGCTTCATCGCATCTGCCAAGGACGTGACCCTCTTTGTTCCTCCTGGGTTTTTGCTCACAACCACTGCCTCCTGCCAATTTGGCACAT
Source organism: Venturia aucupariae (assembly GCA_003693225.1). Classification (NCBI taxonomy): domain Eukaryota; kingdom Fungi; phylum Ascomycota; class Dothideomycetes; order Venturiales; family Venturiaceae; genus Venturia; species Venturia aucupariae. The sequence goes on along the minus strand of QWZN01000166.1, from coordinate 10,184 downwards.
GATGCTTCAGCCAGCGGGCTATGAGAGGCTCGGCGACGAGGTTATCCACGGGGCATTTGAAGAAACCTTGCATTTGGCTGGCATGGAGATCGATTGTGATAACGTGGTCGACACCGGCTACATTGAGGAGGTTGGCGATCATGCGAGCAGTGATAGCTCCGCGGTGGGATTTCTTTTTGGACTGGCGCGAGTAGGGGAAATATGGCATGACGGCTGATATCTCGTTACTTCTATTTCCCTGTGCAATTTATCACATATTGGCTTCGTACCTGTAATTGACCTGGCAGAACCAGACTTGCAAGCAGATATCATGATAAGAAGCTCCATGACATTGTCGTTGATCTTGCTGCTACCACTCTGGCATATGAAGACATCTTGATTCCGGATTGACGTCTCTACATGGTGAGTTCTACAGTCAGTCTCGTGTTTCAGCCTTTTCTTACTATGGCTGCGACATACGGATTTGAACGCTGGTTTCGCCATTGCTAAACTTCCGAAGCTCTGCCTGACCTACCTGCTGGCCCAGTCTATCACATATGCGATCGACCAGGGCAGGATGCGAGGATCCAGAGAATATCTGTGTCTGCCGCATCTTCAGATATATCTTGGAGGGGTGGAGTTGTGGGAGTGTCCTCTACTCTTCGTGTTGTGAATGGTGGGGTAGGGAAAAGAAGTGACAGATGTTAGTCCGGTACTCGTCGAATGTACTTTGTATGCGATTGAGTGGTTGTTGGTGTTTATTGTTGTCGTACAAAGAAATCACCTTGAAGAGACCGAAATTCCTACGGGAGCGGCGATCGATCTTGCATGCCGCATTCGATCAATCCAAAGAGCAACCGACCCACTAGATTCATCCATAACAAAGCAACATCTAGACTACTCCAGCTCCAGCTGACGAGCCATGGCCCAATGCTTAATAAGCCTTCGTTGTAGCCATTGTCCTTGCGACCAGATGAAACCTTGAATCCATCGACTGAACTTTTGGCACCAAACCACCAAAACCATACCCAGGCCCTGTACGGAGCCACGTCCAAGCATTTCACTGGTAACCAGGCTAACATACAAAGCTTCTCCTTCGCGTAGAGTCCTCTCAAAGCTATCAAACGGTACACGAGGCCAAAGTAGGTGCCAACTTTGGTCCGATGATCCAATCCCAACGGCTCTTCATAGCCCTGTACATACGGGATGGCGTCCTCAAGCCAAGCATGCCTGACGAGGAAGACAAGTAAGTAGGTCTGTCTGGGGAATGCACACACATATACAGACAGTTCCTAATAAATACTGCAGATACCACTGGGCCTTCCTTCTCGTTCCTATAGATCAGACTCCTCCCACAAGCCAGGCCTTGCGCATAAATGCCCGCAATTACCACAACAGCCTCGACACCACTGCCTGGTACTACGAAGAAATCAAAGTCCCTATTGGCGATACTCCAAAGCTACTTTCCCAAAAACACATCGGTGACATCATAAACCTGGAAGACGCACTTGAGACACTTAGGGACATCCCATTACGGCAGGGCGATCCAGCCTGGAACTGTGTATTATGGATACAAGATGCTCTGGACGTGCTAAAAGGTGAATGTGGAGGTACGAAATTCGAAGCAGAGATCGATTGGCCAGCTTTGCGAGAACAAGTCATGGAGGCTGCAAGAGAAATGGCACATATTAAAGAGATTGCCGCGGCGAGGAAGAGAGCCGGACTGATATAAGTAAGTACTCGTGTTAGTTAGGCTTAGAGGTTTTGCCTTGAATTAGATATGGGTTATTGTTGTACTGCTTGATTGAAGTAATCCGACTATCCTTGCTTACTTGGGATCAATAACATGGGATCAAAGAGACGAGAGAACAAGACGTCGGCCTTTAACCGGCGGACTAGATGCTTATTAGTGTCTCCCAGGAAAATGGGAGCCAAAACCCGAGGACTTGAAGACTTGCCCGAAGAAGAGCGGGCATGGTAGTCGCTGTTTTTTGCGAGCATAACATCTGGAACTGGTCGGTACCAAGACCGGACGATTGACGAATGGACGGAGACGCATTTGGGATTAAGCGAAGGAGAAAATACAGGAGATGCAAGAAAAGCGAAGGCAGTGAATAAGCAGTTCCTAAAGCTCGCCGATGCTTTCGAGCAGTAGGAGAAGTTATGCCAAAGGTTTGATTCGTAAATAATTGCGCTGCGGTAGATTAGAGAACGTAGCCTTGCGAGCGTATGTAGATTATCCCACGACTCGCTGCCTTTTCTAGACTGTGCCGTTTTTAGGAGAGATTACTAGGACGGAAAAAGGAGGTAGAGACTGGATGGCTTAAGCCAAGATGCTGCCAAAACAACAAATTAGTCAAGGACATGTTCGCGATATTTCTTCCAACAATTCACTATCAGAAGGTTAAGTAGCGACTAACTGCATGAAACTGGCATATTGCTCATGAATCCCACGCGGATAATCACGTTGATCGGCGTGGCTTGTTTGTCCCTCCTTTTTCTCGCGTCGCGCTTGCACAGGTATAACTACAACATCAACTCATCGGCACGATCATCCTTACTGCTCTACGACCAGTCACCAGTTCCACACATTGCCCACTCAGAGCCACGAGCCTATGCGACCTTCTTGTCGACCCGGATCACCGACCCCAACGAAGATGACGCCTACTTCACCGCAGCACGAGTGCTCGCGTACCAACTTCTAAATCACAAGAGTACCAAGACGAATCTCGGCATCCCCTTCATTGTGCTCGTAGCACCCCATGTCACTAAAGAGAAGCAAAGAATACTTGCCGACGAAGGGGCCACAGTCATACCAGTAGATCTGCTGGAGCCAGATGCAGAGACCAACTGGATCCAGCCGGGCGAGGAGCGCTTCATTGACCAATTCACGAAGCTGAAATTATGGACATTGACGCAGTATGAGCGGATCTTATACTTGGATGCAGACATGCTCCTTATGAAATCGCTGGACGACATATGGGACGAGCCTGTTGCCAACCAGACCTCCCAGACCCTATCTTCAGATATCGACTCGAGGTATGACGATCCCCTACCTGAAAACTATACCATGGTAGGAGTAAGCGATACTGGAGCCGCGATTCACCCTTTCCCTCCTTTGACGACTCCACAGCTGAATGGTGGCTTCTTTCTTTTGCGCCCTTCTCTCCAACTATACCAATACTATGTCAAACTGCTTAACACACCGTATTCGTTTGACTCCGGATTGATGGAACAATCTCTGCTCAACTTGGCGCATAACAATACGAGCCGGATGCCTTGGGTACACTTTTCACCCGGCAAGTGGAACGTGAATTGGCCAAGTTGGCGTGACGTGGAAGGAGGAGCTGCGACGTTGCATGATAAATTCTGGAGTCCTGCAAATGTGGTTTGGATCGACCGAAGACTGGTTGAAATGTGGTGGCGGCGACAGGGAGAGATGGAGGGATATTGGGCACAAAAGAAACTAGCTGCAAAGGGCGCATGACATGACTCGACAGAAAGACCAGCAATGCCACTGATCACGAAGAGATGTGTACGCGAGGACCAAGCGAAAGATGGAAAGACCATGTAAGAGCTTGACTATTGGCAGATGAAGTTGGACGAAAATATTTCCGAGAGCGTGTGGCGTGAACGTGGGATAAACTACTGATTCGTTCAGAAGACGTGGATGCAAGCAGTGTTGGAGACTTGTGGCCCATGCTATGCGACGGGTTCACCGCGTCAGTGGCCGTAGAAGGAGAAAGTGCCATATTGGTAGCAGTAACGACTTTGTCATGTTCGACGATGACTTCGTACCCATCGACGCACTTCTAAAACGACCACCACCGACACCAACGTAGCCCTCTCTCCTTCGACCTATGGTGACAGACGTGTTGAACTCGGATACTCCTGACGTTGTATAGCTTACTACTGACGACTTGACTTCAGCTCTGTCTGAATAAATGAAGAAAATCCTCCTCTTCAATTCGTCTGAGAAGCACCACCACGTTGACTACCGATGAATTGCATTTTTGTCAGGTCAATATCACCTCATATAAAACACGAAATCTACAACCCTTCACAGATTGACGGCACTATATTCCACCAACAGTACTCATTAAATAAGAAGTTTCCCTCGATGATATGCTTCCTCTGAATCCCCTTTCTTTGCTTTGAACGTAATACACCATTTTAGACGCTCTTCTGCACTGATGGATATGAAGGTGAATATACCGAGAGAAGGCCCAGGTATACGTTAATTTATTGAAAGAACAGGGCAGGCCGTTAGTGTATATGTGTGTGTGTGTATGAGAGAGAGAGAGAGAGAGAGACTATCCGGCATACTTAAGAACGGTGGTGAAGAATGAAAGCCTAGAAAATAGAAGCCTAATACAGCATTTCGCAGGCTGCCTCGCCGATCGATCAACAGATCTATAATTCAGTCCATGGTTTTCATCCAAGCGCTCACAATAACCATAGACATATTTCAGTTAGGATGCAACACCGCCATTGTTTATCGTCCAAGGTCGTTTATTCGGGCAGAAAGTCTCGATTTTGCTCCATTACTTCGCGTCTCCTTCATCCATCTTTCCGTGTGCTTACTCGTAGCACTTAGAGTCAAGGGCCCCGTCTAGCAATAGCAGAGCGGTAAAGTTGTTGGCATTGGATGGTGCTCCGTCTATGTGGGCTAGCAAGCAGTATCTTGGAATTGTAGATTTGATTCAAGACAACGCGTCGTTGTTCCCCTTGGTCAGTGGTAGTCCACAACTCTACCGCGCTGACCGAGTAATCCTAACAATGTGGGATTTCTGAAAATGCAAGAGATTTGTACCGGACGTTGCTGTTACATAGTCGAGAAATGGAATATCATTCAATCGATATCGGGGTTTGCTTGCTCAAAATTTGTAGTGGATCAAAATTTTAGTGGTTCAAAGCCTTTTCAAAAAATATCCGCCCTTCAGGCTGAATTCTCTTACAAGCTCGCAATCCGTCTCTAGTACATGAACAACGTGGTCTAGCCCATGCACGTGGAATGTATGCACGCCGAGAATACACAGATTTTACATCGTGGCAGCTCAAAGGCTTCTATAAAACATTAAATGAGGGTACTCGCCTGACGACCTCGAGTCACAGCGGCTTCCAATATCTATGCCGCCGATGTAGGATTGGCCGAGCAAGTGGGCGCCGATGTTCCTGGCGCAATGGTGGTGGAAGGAGCTGTGCCTCGTACAGTCTCTGCCTTTACCAGCACTGGGATAACACCACCAGTCTGCAGACTGAAGGGAATATGTCCCAAGACTCTCAAAATACCACCAATGGCACCAGAGTGACTAGTGAAACTGATAAAAGCATGGTCATCGTTTGTAAATATATCGTCAAGGAGGGTTTTCACCCTGGCGTCCAGGTGCGAATTCGACTCGCGTACGTCCGAAACCCATAATGGGTCTTCTTCTGCGAATCCATGCTCGAATTCGAAATGAGGCCAGCGGGAGTGTATGGCAGACTTGGGGGAGCGACGATCGCAGGTGTGGATTCCAAGCGCTTCACGCATGAGCTATGGGTGGAGGTCAGCTCTAGATCAAGACATAGAACGAGAGATATTACCTCTTTGATCACTGGCTTGAATTCTCTATTCTCAGGCAGATCCAAGCCGTTGAACGTGAGGTTCGCCGTCGCGACGCATCTGTCCAACGGGCTGGAATAGTATTTCTCTGGCGCAGGGATCTTGGCCTCAAAGAGAGCCTTCTTCCAGAACTCATGAGCAACAAGGGCTTGCGCCTCGCCTTTCGGCGTTATGTGAGCATCTGCCCAGGTAATGGTGCCATTTCCATCGAGTTCTGACCAGTAGCAATCCCAGGCGGGAGTACCATAAAATGACTCCGCAACATTGTGATATCCTTCCCCATGACGGCCCATATATATGAGTTTGTACTGCTCGTTGTCGGCAGAGTCTTCGACAAGGTGTTCCACGTAATGCTCGAACCGTTGCCATTGAGTCTTTGCGCCGGTGGGATCGAACTCGTTATCCGTGGGGTACGTGCGATTGAGGAGACCGAGGTTCGTAGTGACCTGGGAATGCAATTAGTATATTGTAGCGGCGCATTCGGAAGAGACATACATAGTTGAAGGTGCTTGCGATAGTACTGTTCTCATCCTGCGCAAAGAATCCAGGAACGGTGGAATACTTGAGATAGGAGGACGAGTTGCTCCCGGCAGAGGACTTTCTAGACTCGCCCATGCCGAACAGGCTCAAAGCGGAGAGCAGGAATAAAGCTGGACTGGAGCGCATGTTGTCAGATTGATATTGAATATGCTGGCTTGTCGGGTATATTTACACTGATACAAAGAGGAGCAGGCGACAGGAGCGCCATCCTCTTATGCGATGATGGGGTCTCTTGGTATTACCATTGAGGTGCGGGAAGAGCATTATTCAAAATTCATTCTTACATGGTTCGGAGATGACTTCTGCGTAGTGATGGTTCTCGCGGTGGTGTTTGAGCCAAGTCAACGAATAGACTATGGACATTGTGAACGTGTCGACGCTCCCCACTTCCAAACAGCATTTTGCCACCAGCACTATTTCCAAGTAGAACATGAAGCACCGGGTCTTACGCCTAGTCTGGTGTATGATGGAAGACTTGCCATCGAGCTGTGGATCACTAATGTGTCTAATGCGTCTTATAACCGCAATGCTCAACCACTGTTCCACAATGAGGCATCATCCGAAGAGAATTCTTCCCGTCTTCCAGTACACTTTCCGTTCTCACACTCTTTGATATCACACATCCAAGTGTTTTCTTCGATTCTTCATATGATGAATAAAACCAGGTCCTCGTCGCCGTCATCGTCTCGCCACCACCTTCTCACTTCATCACGTCCCTCTAGTATCCTAACCACGAATACAGACGCGACTTTGACAAACCGAAAGTCTCAAGACACAATCAGGGCATTACCTGTAGAACCTTACAGAGGATTTCCATCCAAGGAAGCCTATCTCACCGCTTTACGTCAATTTGCCGACTCGAAGAAGTACTATGAAATGGACAGCCAGCTTGTTGGCTTCTACGGTACCAAGACTACCGAAGATATCTTAAAAGAGGAAGGCGGCTGGAGGACCAAGACGAAAGCACAGCGTCAGGCTGAGAAGGAGAAGAAAATGAGGGATTCAGAGCAGGGACGAGCTAGTCTTGCCACTGTGGCAGAAGAGGGTGGCCAGTTGGTGGAGGATCAGAGGGAGGGACGCGGCATGCGCCGACTCTCTAGGGGGATTGAGAGAGTTTTTACAAGAAGAGGAACTGTGGGTTGAGATGGGGGCTCAGATCAAGTTCTTTCAAGGCATCTCGCGACGAGCCTGCTCGAGAGAGACAGCGAGAGAATAAACAGATGGAATCCGACCGTGTTTGGAGAATTATGTATTTCCGGAAGGAAGTCTCCATGAATATTTACATCCAATTAAACCATAATCACACTTTGCTTCCCTCCTGCTAAAAATCCCACAAGCTGTATCATCTTAAAACAACAATCAACAGCCTTCATACAGGAGCTCTTCTCACAAGCATCGACAAGCGGGGCATTCCACAACATCCACCTCATTAGCTCGGCACAATTTAAGTACGATTGATGATATTGTAGGAGAAATAAAGAATAGTCGCAAGGATAAGCTAAGTACAGCATAGCGAGTAAAGAGCTTATCCATGCTTGAAGATGATCTAGTACCGACATCGAGTGGAAGCCAACACAGCCAGCAAACGCCTATCATCGAAGGCAGGCGGGGAAGGGTCCTCAAGGCCCGGAGAGATCGCCTGGCTTCCGAGGGACATGCTCTTTGAAGTCTCCTCGTGAAAAGCGCTATCAGTGGCGGGGTCGGTCTAGTAGTAACACTTCAACTGACTTGTCTGGTGTTCTCGTCGTTGCTCAGCTAGCTAACAAAGGGACCTCTCCGGCAAAGAAAAGGTCGCCAGCAAAGTTCAGGATCTTAGCTTGCCAAAGTGTCGATGGTATGTATTTGGTCCTAGGCTCATACGAGTCTCTATTCCATTGGCACCTGTTCCAAGCTGGTAGAACTAGACAAGATGGTTTTTTCTAAACTTGATGTCAAGGAAGACAGGAAGGAGGCGATAAATTTGAATTTGAATTTGGATTTGAATTTGCTCACCTTACCCGTCACCTTGAGACCCTACGAAGCTCAAGGTGACGGGTAGCGTATCTTAAATTCCGGTTGAGGGCCTCGGGCTCGGGATGACTAGTGGCCTGCATTACTCCAAGAAGTAACAGCTATACTATACAAAGTTTAGCTGTTATTGCTGCCAGACTCGCTCTCGCGGGAAGCAAGGGTAGTGACCTTAGAGGAAATGCACGGCATCACGGTTATTATGGGTCTCAGTGCGTTAGAACTACTACCTTACATAAGGTAGTAATAGAACCTCACGTTCCTGCCTGATCGAGCTGTTCCCAGACCACGACCTGGTCAACAACTTGAAAGCTTTGTGGCTCAAGAAGGATCTTGAAGTCAACAATGGTGCACTCCCGTCTTCGCCAACGTGATTTGGCCAAGCCTCCTCTGTCAAGAATAGTAGATTTGAAGATGAAAAACGATGAATGAGAACACTTGTATTATATTAATAAGACAATCGCTAAGGATCTATAGGATCTTAGCGGGTATAGTTTATATAGTAATACGTGTCCAATCTATTAGTCATATAATAGGATCCTGACAATACCCCCTTCTTAGACTATTAACTATAATAATAGGTAAAATGCGTTATTATTTATATACTAGAATAAGTATACTATTGAGCTTAATAGGGTAAACTTTACTAGTTTAAACCCTATCTCTCTTACAACTACTTAATATAGCTATAAGTTTGATCCTTGTATTTCGCCTATCGGGCGATATAATTATAGTACTTTCTAGCGCTCTTTGGCCTCTTCTAACTCTTTTATAGTCGGAAATCTAAATAACGTTACTCGCTATACCTATTATATCCTTAGTAGCCTAGCGGCTAGCGGTAGCGGCCGTAGCTTAATAATACGAGTCGTTATACCTCCGCTACGTTCGTCGTATAGCCGAAGGCTACGTCGACTAATACTATAGGTTTGTAATAGATCCTTTAATAATCGCGGAGTAAGTTAGACCCTTCCTAGCGTATTCTAGCGTATCTTGGCTAATTATATATCTTTAGCTTTGCTAGGGATAGTAATTAGGGTAATCGCTACTACTACTACCTTACTAAGTCTAAGGATTACTATAAGGTTTGAAACTAATATTTCCTAGCGCGATTTAGTATATTCTAACCATTTATAGGTCGATACGGACCTCTATAATAATATAAAGACTTTGGTAGCGGATATGAAGCTCTTGCCGAAGCTAGGTATCTTAGTAAACCTAGGCCCTAACTAGCTAAAGATAAAGAAGGTCTAGGATAGCGCTACGTTGATTATTACGTACGCCGATAGGTAAGTAGTACTTTCTAGCGTATTCTAGTATATTCTAACGCTTTCTTATAGTAAACAGCCCTTCTATAACAACTACTTCTCCTACGATAGTCTTGGTAGTAATTCTTAGTTAGGAGTACGTCTGGGTGGCCGTTCTCGTATAAAGGTATCTATAGCGCGCAAGGAGCGCAAGCGCGAGGCTAAGATAAATTAGGATGAGTCGGATAATAAGGAGTTTAGGACCCCTAAGAAGGTATATTGTTTTCTAGTACTAAATAGCTCTTTCTGACCTCGTCTAGCGTAAGTATAGTATTATTAGTACTACGGAGACTCCTAAGTAGAAGTCTGACCGTCTAAGGGCTACCCGCGTAGTAAAGGAGTCTTCTCGTCCAAAGCGGACTTCGAAGGCTAAGACTGCGACCGCGGCTATTAAGAAGAAGGCTGTAGCTGCTATTAAGGTTCTAGATAATAAGGACAAGCTTACTAATACCTAAGTTAGAGTTGTTTTGGGCCTGCGGGTAATAATTTAAGCGAATAGAGTTTAGCGGTACTAGTTAGGATCATTTTGATAGATACCTACGCTCTAGGGCAATTATACTAACGATTTAGGCTATAATAGGCTAGAAATATTCTGCTTATAGTAGAATTCAATGAATATCTTATCAAAACCTTGCTTCCTATATAAATCTACTACTCAAAGTGTAGAATTGAAGGATATATAGAGTAGGATTCTAACCTAGTATTAGGTTCTATTAGATATCCTAAACTAGAATCCCTATACTAATAGT
>QWZN01000165.1:0-71034 GCA_003693225.1 Venturia aucupariae | reverse complement strand
AGACCTATAATAATACTAAGAATAGAACTAGAGCTCTTTAGCTTAGCTCTATCTATCTATATTAATATACTTCTAGAGATATACTAATTTTTCTTAAGGAGGCCACCCTTAGTAAATTCTTTATAGATAATATTAAGATACTATTTAAACTTTAATAATAATTATATTTTTATATTATATATAGCTAGAGCTTTAGAAGAGGATTCTAACGCTATATAAATCTTCTTATTAGGACCTATATTTAATAAGATATTAGCAAATTAAGAAAGTAAGACCCGAAGTATAGAGGGGGATAGGCGATAATTAAGCGAAGTTTAGCGTCGCGTATTGGCCGTTTGGGAGGCCACCGGTAGTATGCTACCGGTGGCCTCTATAGTTAGTCCCCGTGAATACTCCAACCCAAACTCCCCCTATATCCGACTGCGAATTATATCAGACCTACGGCTCTACCGGCTCGGCTAATAGTATATAGTCGTACTCCCTTCATCGTACATATACCTACCGTAGATACTTACCAAACTCGCTAGTACTTCGGTTTAATACGAACCTCGTAGTCGCTCGTTTTCGTATATTAGTAAGCTGCTAGAGATATCATCTCGTCAATTGAATATGCAGAGAGATAGAGAACCACTTACCAATACGAAAACCTTACCAAAAATGCCTCAATCTTCTAATCTAGCTGTGCGTAAGTGTCTTATTATATATATATGTCCCAAAACTATATCCTAATGCCGAAAATGTATCCTAATCGCCTTAATCCAGTTGCTACTCACGATTATTCGCCCTCACGTCTCTTTAATATAGGGTAGACCTTTACCCTCGCCATTCGAAACACAACAGACTATATTGCGCCAATGAAGTGTGGGATTGCGCTCGTTGGCAGCGAAGGTAGCCACCACGGCTAGGTAACTAAGAGAGATAGGTAACCGATTGAGGCGCTATTGAAGCGAGGATTGAGGGTGAAGTTGAAGGTATCCTAGGTAGCTAAAAAGGGTTATAAGCGCTAGGACGAGATTCTTGAAGTTTTAAGGACAATTACTCACGGCGGCGGGCGCTAGTTCACTGTGGAGAGTGAGGATAGTAGTAAAGATAGTAGTAAGAGTAAGGGAGGTAATTCTAATAAGTCAACGGATAAGTTATAGGGTAATATGCGTGGTGGTAATAGTAATAGTTTTTGAAAGGTTTGAGCCATTGTGCGAAGAAGATAATTAGTTAATTGAACGCGCTACGGCGCGCCTTCACGCTCGTGTTTTCACCTTAACTACTATAATCTATATATTCAGTTCCTCCTATCGTCACCTCTATCTATTACCTCAATCTCTAGCACCTGGCTATTCCTCTCCCTCTACTTACGTAGACTTATTACGAGGGCTTTAATCAACTTATTGCGCGTCTTTCTCCCGATAGTAATGTCTCCTCTAGCCCTACACATTACCTTGAGTAATGGAATAAAGTAGCTTCGAAACTAATTAGCGATTAAGGTATCTTCGGAGACGTTAAATAGCTCAAAATCGTCCCATTCTTCCTCTAATTCGGCCTTCACCTTAATCTAATCTTGATCCCGCCAACCTAACCAGTCTAGTTGCTCCTTAGGAATCTCCTTTATACGAACCTTATAGTCCTTACAACTACAGGGGCACACGGCAATCCCGGTATGTATAAACGCGTTGGCAATAAGGTCGGGCTTCTCTGTATAGAGACGCCCCTAGGCTTTACCAACTACCCTAGTAAACATGATTCTATGGTTAGAGAGAGTTGGTTTTTTGTAAATACCAGTTAATAGGTACTCTAGGGCTTCTTAGGCATTAATCTTATCCATCTCTACGTCGATAATTGCCCTCAAAACCTCCTTAAATAGCTTGTTGATAGACACGTCAAGGGGCTGTAAAAGACCTATACAGCCCCCCGGTATAACTACCACGTCAATCTTATTCTTACGAAGCAGAGTCAATATCTCAGGCGTTTTATAGAATGCTACATAGTCTATTACTAGTAATACCGGTTCGCCTTTGAAGCTAGGGACTAGTTTATTAGTTACCCAGCGCTTTATAAGATCCTCGTTATTATACGTAGTTTCGTTAAACTATATAGTAACTCGAGGGTCGTACAAGTGGCCCTTAGTAGCCATAATTGTCCTATCTTCAGCACTATAGAAGATGACCTTCGGCTTGCAGCCCGATATACCGTCTACGTTAATATACAAGATCAGTGTTGCTTATCTCTTGTCCCAGCTAGATCTTACCGTTAAAACCCTCACAGTTCGAGAGCCTTTCAAGGCGTAAGTATAGCCGGCGTTGTACTCAAACGGCATTGGGGTTTCATCCATATTTACGATGTTACTGAGTTTGTATTTTCGTATAAAAGTAGTATTATACTGTTTTAGTCGTCGGTTCTAAGATATATAGACGGGATTGAGCTTATTTACGCCTGAAAGTAGCCTCTCCTCGTCTATTTCAGTATTGTTTGAGACAATATTGGCGGTATACGGCTTTGTAGTTGAAACTAGTTATTATAGTAAGTAAGAGCTAGGAATATATTAGATTAAGTAGACTAACTAGTAGAATCTTGGCGCTCTAGACTAATCGGAGGCGCCGCTTCCCCGCTAAAGTAGGGTACATCTCCAGATTCTAGATATATTCCCACTTTGAAGCTATCCTCTGCTGCCTCCCTTTTTTTTCTAGCTTCTAATACTAATATCTCTTCTGTAGTTAGTAGTGGCGGACTCGGTCCTACTATTATACGTCTACAAAACCTAAGTATTGAGTTGCAGTACCGCACGTATTCTCTAGGCTTTTTCTAAGCAACGTTGGTAACACGGCGGCGACTAATATTATATCTTTTATAGAACCCCGTAAACCAACTTATTATGAAGATAAACTGCTTCCGCTAATACTATTACGCAGGACCTTCCTTATTCGCTTGTAATTAAGCCGTGTCTAGCCAAATTTGAGCTGCTAGGAGCTTAGATTTTCGACGAAACTAACCCCTATTGATAGCCTTGGCAATGCCGTACTTAAAAAGGTATTCTTCTATTAGTTTATGCTCAAGTTAAGGGTATTTTTTAGTTATTCGAAGCCTAGCCTCCATCCTTTGCCGTCTACTTTGTCCTATTATAATGTCCCTATCCTTCTACCAACTATTAATAGTTCGTATAGAGATTTTAAACTATTCTACAGCTTCTTGATCCGTAACTATACGAAGACGAGGTGCGTAGTCAATGCCTTGACGTCTATACTAGTAAGATTCGCTAGTTTTGAGCGTAATCCTCGTCTCGTAAATATACTAGATTACTACTTTTTTCCTGTCTGCAGAGCGATTAATTTGACGTCGTTGTATAGCCTTTATTAGCTGTTTTAAGCTACGGTTTTCAAGCGCTTTTGGCTTTGGCCTAGATTTTGGATCTACCCTCTTTCGTTTAGCAGCTGCTTCTGCAGAGATCCTCTCTTTTTCGGCGTTGTTTATTAGAGAATATACAGTTACTTAAGATGGTTTAATACCGTACTTTGCGGCATAATCCTTAACCAATTAAGGGGGCTCGATTCGTAGTTTTAGCTACGCTTTTCGAGGGGCTTTTAGCGTTTTATTCTGACTCGACTTGAGGGTAGGGGTTGTTTGTATATTACCTAGGATTGATACTAATAGTCGCCTTATAGCCCTTCTCTTTAAGATCTCGTTGTCAAGTATTATAGCGCTATCTAAAGGTCTTTTAGCAGGCGTTGTAGGAGGGTTTACGATAGGGGTTTGGGACGAACTTTGGCTCGCTGAAACGGTAAAAATTGGCTACACTGATCCCCAATAGGATAGCGAATTTGACGCCATTGCAACACCAAAATCCTGTATATATAGAGTAGTTTACGGCTTCACGTATATCACTCAATACACGTATTACTCTGAAACTGCCAAGCAAGATACTGGGCGCTTATTAATATGCGAAAACGAGCGACTACGAGGTTCGTATTAAACCGAAGCACTAGCGAGTTTGGCAAGTGTCTACGGTAGCACACACCATTGTCCGCATCGCTCGTCTATTTGGGCATCCGTTTGCGCTTTGAGCATATCCCTACATCGTCCAGCGCTACCATAACCGCGCTTCGTCAGGAATCGACACCTACATACAACAAGCAGTCCCCATACCGCGAACATGGCTCTAGTCTCAGGGCCTGGACGCGGCGGCGGGGGAACTGCTTCGCTGCCCGAGGAGCTCCAGCTCGTCGTTGAAAAGCACATCCAGTACATCCAAACCCTCGACAAACGAAAAGACGAGTACGAATATTGGCTCACCGAACACTTGCGTCTCAACGGACTGTATTGGGGTCTGACCGCTCTCCATCTGCTCGGCCGTCCCGATGCTTTGCCTAGGGAAGGGGTGTTGGATTTCGTTGTGAAATGCTTACATGAGAATGGCGGATTCGGAGCTGCGCCAGGACATGATGCACATATGTTGTACACAGTGAGCGGCGTACAAATACTGGCCACTCTGGACGGCTTTGATCATCTGGAGCAAAAGATTCCGGGAGGGAAAAAGAAGATTGGCGAATGTAAGTCGCGTGGCCAGTCTCCAGCCGAACGCTTTTCGTTGTGCATGGTGTAGCGAGATGAACAACACCAAAACGATTATCGTGACAAGACTAATGGGAACTCTGAACAGTCATCGCGTCTCTCCAAGATACACAGACTGGAACATTCTATGGCGACGAATACGGCGAGCCCGATACGCGGTTCCTCTACGGCGCTCTCAACGCGCTTTCGCTCCTTCAGATGATGGACCTTGTAGATGTACCACTTGCCGTCGAGTATATCCAACGTTGCGCCAACGCAGATGGGGGATATGGCACTTCCCCAGGCGCCGAATCACACTCTGGCCAGATCTTTACCTGCCTGGCAGCACTAAGCATTGCTGGTAGAATGGATACCGTGAATACAGACAAGCTGGGAGCATGGTTGAGTGAGAGGCAGATCACCGAAGGACCTGGCAAAGGAGGCTTAAATGGCAGACCAGAGAAGAAGGAAGATGTATGCTATAGCTGGTGGGTATTGACATCATTGGCAATGCTTGACAAAGTACACTGGATCGATGGCCAGGCATTGCAAGAGTTCATACTCAGGTGTCAAGACCTAGAGCATGGTGGTCTTAGCGATCGACCAGGGGATATGGTGGATGTTTTCCACACACACTTTGGCATTTGCGGCCTCAGCCTGCTCAAGTATCCTGGCCTGGCAGAGGTTGATCCCGTTTAGTCAGTCTCTTCATTCTTTGCATCTCCATTCGGTGGCTGACCAATCTAGCTGTATGCCACGTTCAGTCACCAAAAGGATTCTTGGACGCTGAAAGAGGCTGATATTCTTCATCCAAAGTCTTAGCAGACCAACTGAGAACTTGACGCCCTCATGCTCTGCCACTCCATGAATTGTGTGTAGTGGGCGGGATGAGTGAGGTCTCCAGACCAGCTCGTAGAATTGTCGAGTGCCGATGCCTCCAGGCGATGGTGGAATGAAAGGAGACATCCGACGCTCGAAGCACTCCATGGCAGATGCTTCAACGTATCTTGGGCCAAGGTGCAAGCTAGGTCCGCGGCACGGACAATTCCCGTCCGAACCAACCTAAGCAAGGCTGACCAGAAAACGGAAGGAGCACCTGACATGTTAAGCCTTGTGGAAAACATCCATTGCATAGATAGCATAGAAGAGACCTGTGAGTATGGGTGAGATGTGCCAATCAAGATTTCACGGCTTCGTTTGTTTCCAGTCTCAATGATGCAACTGCAGTCACTTAGTACGAGTAGCCATCTCGCTAGAGCATCTCTCACATTGCACGGTCACTTATTGCACTCACATTGCACGGTCACTTATTGCACTCACATTGCATGGTCACTTATTGCACTATCAGTTGTCAGTCAATCGCTGTAATAGGGAACTTCACTTATCTGTGAGTCTACCCCTCATATGGCAGTCAGTTCGCTCGCTATCAGTACAGTATTTCACTTCATCGCTCGATCGTCAGGATATTCCTCGGCCTTGGCATTGTCCGTCTACAAAATATAGATTCCGTCTCAACCTCTCCCATTTGTACCTTCCATCCCACAACATCATCCTCAATTCTTTCCTCAATGCAGCACAGGAAGCTGCATCATCACTGACACTGACGCCTTCCGCCTCTCCGTCACTGGCAGCACCAGTCGTCAACTCACCCTCGCCATCTCTTCTTACTCCCTTCCATCTTCTCTCTCACCTCACCCACCATTTGCACTTGCACTCAATCACCCTCCTTTGGCTGCACTTGGAACTGCTGCACCACCCAATTGGACCTTTCTTGAATTCTGCCATCTAGTCGATCCTTCAACCACTCCTTGACGACGGCCCCATCATGGCCACCACTATCCCACTCAGTTGCAACATTTGTCCAAAGAAACCAAAATTCAGCGATGTTTCTCATTTACTCACCCACGTGGCCAGCAAAGGGCATCTTTCTAATTACTACAAAGTAAAAGTTCGAGCCGGTGGAGATTCAGCAGCCCGAATTGCCATGGACGAATACGACCGATGGTACTCCGAATGGAGAGTCGAGGATCTCATGTCGGAGAGAATGAACCTCAAGGACAAGAAGAGGCCTCGCACACGAGCTACTGGTGATATCGAGCTGAACCCTTGTTTGGTTGCAGCTTTGCTGACAGATTTGATTAAGCTTCTACAAGAGGCTCCAGTGCTGCCAATGGAATCAAGACCGAAAATGCCCCTCGAGCAAGAACAGCAGCCAGCCGGCTAAACGCCAATACTCGCCCAGTGCCACAGCGGACCTCATCCCTGAATGCCCTCGATCCCCGCCTTGTTAATCCAGACGTCAAGTCCGAACCCACACCTACTCCTCCTTTATACTCCTCTGCAATCCCAAGCATGATGCAACCCATGCACCGGCTCGCTCATGCTACCAATGGAAGCCCATATCTCACTGCTCGCGGTGATCCAATGTCATATGGTTACAACTCCTCACTTGGCGCTGCGGCAGGTCGGCGAGACAGTTTGTTTGAGATGACGGAACCCACAGAGTCTCCACGGCCATACACCTATCCAGAACCTCCGACACAGCAGCAATTTACTGGCCTGCCGGCTGCTGCGGTCTCGAGCCCAACCTTACAAACCCACTCCACACCTTCCAGACCATCGACCCCTGATCGGAGGGACCAAGACAATAGCAAGCTCAAGGGTATCCTGTGGCCTGGCATGGACATCTTTGACAGTGCTACTCCAACAGCACGTCGTCGTCGGAACCAGAAGAAGGACGCCAGCATCCTTGAGCAGCTGGAAGCAAGCAGCCTTGAGGTGCAACCTACCGAAGCCATCTGGCTGCCCGACGGCGGTCTCAAAAAGGAGAGAGTCATCACTGGTGATGTGGCTAGTAGCAGCTCTCCGTGGAAATCATCTCCGCCCAGATCAGATGAGGAACGACTACCACTGGCTGAGCTTCCACTTCGGAAGCCAAACTTCGGACGTCGACGTGGTGGTCAACTGGGCGGTCGACCATTGAATACCTACGCTGATGATGTTGCTGAGCAACGACTCAACTTTCCAGCCAAGCGAAAGCGACCGTTTCAAGTCTACAAGGACCACGACTCGGACCCTGAGGATGACGACGAGTCACAGCCTCGGGCTTCCTTAAGTCGTCCTGCTCCTATGACTTATCTCACTCGTGGTCTGGGCAAAGAGAATGAGCATCAAACTGCCTTGAAACACGAGCAGAATCCATACGCTGCCCGCTTGAATGGTCATCATTTCGAACCTCCAAATCACAATGGCGACGACGCCCAACAGTATCGTTCCACATCACACATGGACGATTACAATCCGCAAGGTTATGCCAGTTCCAACAACCTCCTCCGTCTGGCTGATGTCGCCGCCACAAGTGCGCCCTTTCAGACTAACACAAGCATGCCGAATACCTATCAAAACACGCCGTCCGCCCCATACGGCCTTAGCTACAACTCTCACTTCATGCATCCATCCCAGGTGAACGGCTTCCAACAACAGTACCACTATCAAATGCAAAATCAGCATCCAGCTGTACACGCCAGCTCCCACATGCGCTCTATCTCCACCACTGCAGGAGCGATGCATGGCCGCTCGATGTCTAGTGCATTGCATCCATTAGGCTTGTCACAGCATCACCCCTTTGGTGCTTACGGATACGGACACGGTCATGCATTGCAATCGATGGATCAGCCATCCATGTTCTCCAATAACCCTGAAATCTGGGGTTTCGGTGCCAACGGCGGATTGTACGACCATGGAAGTCGAAGTGTCAGCGGCAGTGCTTTCGACCAGCCCACGCCAGCACCACTCTCCGAGCCACTCAATCTGTCTCCAGTTCGTCTTCATGATACTGAAGAAGCTCCACCATCTCCAGCTGTCCGTAAGGTGGATAATGAACTCATGGCCAGCCACCATACAGAGGACCATGAAATTCCCATCGACGACGCTCTCAGTGACAGACCTTCGTGTGGACAGCCGGAAGAGAGCGAGGATGAGAATAGGACCATCACTGCTCCAGGCACTCCTTATGCTTGATCAAATATTTCGCTACTCACAGAATGATAATCAACAGTCCTTCTCTTGGGCCCTTGATGTTTGACCCGGAGTCTCTCATCCCTCATGCTCTTCATTCACATTGTTTCTTCAGTCTGTCCAAAGGTAGGTTGGTTTCTCTAAACAGCATGTTCTCCTTTGACGAGGTCATACGTTTCGACCTAATTGCTGAACATGGGTGCTTGCGATGGCGGTGGCGATGGACGAAAGGAGGTCGGTGCTCTCTTGGCTTTCCTTCTTTCTTTGCCTCCTGTTTTGCCTTTGGGTCATTCATTCTCGAGATGGGATACATGGGCACACCAGCATCATACTTGAATCTGGACAGTGTGTATGGTATGGTATACATGGGAACGGAACGGACATGACATGTAAGCAGCATACGTCAGGTTCATCAGCACGAGAGGGATATGGAGGGACGAAGTCACAAGATGCTGGTAAGATTGCAATATGATTAACAAATTATGACTATTTCACTTTCGGCAGGCTGGAGTTGTATGGCGTTTGTACTGTAGACAAAAATTATGATCATGTTCCTTCTTGCCCCCGTTTTCATTGCTGCAAGCATGGTAAGTATTTTTCGTCCTGATTTCCCCTCAACTTCCAATTGTTCGGAAATCCTCTACCCTCGCTTCTGAATTTAACTAGTTGCATCGCTCTTGGCCCCTCATTCCCTTTTCCATAGCCCACTTTGAAGTTTGGTCCGCTGCGGTTCCGGATTAGATGTACCATTTGCCTCCCGCTTTCGTTTTTGGGACTGAGGGGTAAGAGTTTGGAATGGACATGTTCCACTTGGTTGAACATTCAGACCATGTGAAATCACGTGTGTTGGTTGTGATTGTAGCGTCGCTGGAGGTCCTTGTCGAATGGCAGCACGTTCAAACTGCCTTCTCCCCTCTTCCCACTCCCCGTCGTCTCCTCCCTGCATTCGTCCATGTTCTCGTCGCTGAGCCAGCTCTTGCTCTTCCCGATTGTGCAAATGAGAAACCCGCTCTTTCAAAGCGGCGACGGAGCGTTTTTCCAATTCGTCTGAGATTCTTCGGTCGGTGTCTTGCCATTGTTGGCGTTGTTGGGTTAGTTGTTGTTTTTGGTGGTCTTTTCTTAGGTGGAGATGGTGGAGGTGGGTTTTTGTGGTGGTTTGGGAGGGGGATTTTAGGTGTTTTGAGAGGTTGTGTTGGTTGGTTTGCCGTTTTTTGAAATCGGTTGCTTTTTGTTGTTTTTCGCGGGGGTGTGAGGGTTTTGAGATTGCGAAGTTGGGGGTTGTGGATGTTTGTTGAGGTTGCGTGTCGTAGTATGCTTTTGGATCGTATTTTTGATCTTGGGCGTCTTGGTCTTGCTGATGTTGTGTTTGTTCGGGGGGTGCTGTTTGTGCATCGTATGGTGTGTTGCTGTTTGGGGGTTCTTGATGTTGTTGCTGAGATTGATGGTTTCCTAGCTCTGGATTTCTCTCTGGATCGTGCTGGGCTTGATGATACATCGGCTGTTGGTATTGCTTTTCATTGGGATGCGTTGGTCGCTCGTACAGGCTATGTTGAATCGGTGCTTGATGGTTTTCTAGCTCTGGATATGTCTCTGGGTCATGCTGAGCTTGATGATGCGACGGCTGTTGGTATTGCTCTTTATCGTGATGCGTTGGTCGCTCGTACAAGCCATGCTGAATCGGTGCTTGATAGTTTTCTAGCTCTGGATATCTCTCTGGGTCATGCTGAGCTTGATGATGCGACGGCTGTTGGTATTGCTTTTCATCGTGATGCGTTGGTCGCTCGTACAAGCCATGTTCAATTGGTGCCTGAGCATTTTCCATCTCGGGATATCCCTCTGGATGACCTTCTTCTTGATCATCCAGCGGCCCCTCTACTTCTTCCCCTTCATCATCATCATCATCATTTTCTCCTTCTTCTTCTTCTTCTTCTTCTTCTTCATCTCCTTCAACATCAGGATGACCCTCCAGCCAAACCTTCCGATGCTCCCTCCGAGCCTGATCATACATCTCTTGATTCCACAACCCATTCGGCTGAATATGATGGTTATAGTTCCTCTCCAAATTCAACTCATCCCATTCAGCCTTTCGTCGATAATACTCTGCCCATGCCAGATAATGTTCCGGTATCGGTAACGTTTGTGGGTTTTCCCCCCTGGCAGTCCTCGCACGCATCTCTTCCTGTCGTTGCCATCGGGATAGGGTGTTGCACCATCTGTTTTGAACATGTTTGTCGTGGTTGTCTAAGACTTTTTGGCAGGAGGGGGAGAGGTTTTCTGGGGCGGTTGATACGCCTGGGATTTTGTGGGCGAGGGTTGGTGGGAGGTCGTTTATGTATGGTTCTAGGGATTCGGTGGCGAGGATTTGGGGGGTTAGATTGGGGAATTTTTCCAGACTTTGGGAGGTTGGGGTTTGGGGGGGATGGGTTTGTTGGGCGTTTAGTGATGCTGTGAGTTTGCGGTTTTGGTTGTGTATGTTTTTGAGGTGGGATTTTGTTTGCTCGGTGGTGAGAGACATTGTTGGTTGGTTGGTTGGTTATGTGAGTATCTTGTTTACAATCTTTTGCAGTTGAGATTTTTTTCGTTTGAGAAAGTTGTTCGTGAATTGGGAGGGATTAAATAGTAGATGACGGGATCAGAGCGAGTATCAGAGCGAATATGAGGGGTGAACAACATGGTAAAAATTAAGCGTTGTCAGAGCGATCTGTTGTTAGAGCGAGTTGTTGGATATTGTGTTAATTGAGTTGGGATGCAACAGTTTTACATCATTATGTTATGGAGGTGACTTGGGAATTGTACGTGATTTTTTGGGCGAGGCTGAACTGTTCTATTACTCGAATAGGTAATTATGAGCGGAGAAGTGGGGTCTTTCAGCCTTGGTGACTGCTTTGAAGGCTCGGTTGAAAAAAAGTGGTAACGAAAAAGTATAAAATTCCTTTATCCACTCGATCTGTTGTTGCTTCTGCATAGAAGCACACCGCGTTGCCTAGCATACGTTCCATACCGATATTGAAATAGAAGGACAGACTGATTGCGCGGCGAGGACGGTACCTAGTTGTACTACTTTTGGTGGGGATCCGCTGGTAATGTTTGGCATGTCGAAGTACTTTTAGGATACTGAAGGGGTGTGCGAGTTAGCAGAATAGAAGATTTGTTGCAGTCGGTCTAGGGGAAGATACTCGCAAACCATGTTGTGTTTTCAGGTGGGGAAGATTAGGTTGGTAGAAGACGGAAGATTTTGATGGACTTGTATTTTCCCTGTGTCGATACTGCCCGTGATACGTCTATCCGCACTGTTGACTCGCTCTCATACATCTAGCAGAAATGCTGGACCTCGGGAGGAAGATGGTTAAGGAAGGTGGAGCGGATCACACGTGTGGCGGGAGAACATGATTCTAATTATACATGGAGCCGCGCCAAGCGCTTGGAGTCCTGCTTCGTTCTCAACCTCAACCTCCTTTCTACCTTCACAACAACAATTCTTTTCGAGGTCATGTCTCGCCATTTGCTTCACCTTCACCTCCGACAGACCGATACTCATGACTACCCGGTTCCACGCCAAAGCCCTACTACTACTGTTACTGTCTGTTCCCAGTAATTTAAACAGATGGACAAGAGCCGCAAATTGCACCTAGGGCTCATGGGCCACGATCCGAAATTGCGGCCTTCTACCCACAGTATAAGGGGACGAAACTAATAAGGGGCATAGAGTGCAAGTCAGGGTGTTTTCGCCACGACGTCGGTGAATAATCCTGAAACGGCATTTTCAGGAATCCCAATTTATTCTTCAAGTTAACCGCGGGCCAATATTGTGGCACCTGGAATCGACTCTTGGATCCATCTGAGAACAAGTTGCGACATGTGCGAGATATAGCTACATGAGTCTGCCACCTCACAATGCCTTCCCCATGACCAGAGTATTGTGACTTTGCACACCACGCATCATGCTTTTCTCGTCAAGGTCCGCCGTGTTCCTCACCACGCTCATTTCTACCATCAATGCTCAGATGAACACTCCAAAAGGAGTTTCGGAATGCGGTATCGATCTTAAAAACAAGGTTCCCCCAAAGGATGGCGACTGCTCAATTTCTGGCGGCATCTTCAGCATCGGCTTTCCAAAGGAGTTGATGACCTACTTATCGAAGAAGGGACTAAGCATGGGCTCTGGCGGCGAAGACCCAAAAGCAGCGGCTCCTGCGACAGAAAAAGGATCCGGTAAATACCCCGCCGCGATGAAAGTCGACCCAGGACTACCCGACCACACCATCTACGCACCTGCCACTCCTCCAGATGTGGACATGCCATTCTTGACCTGGGGAAATGGAGCTTGTGGAGTAACTCCCCATGCAGCGTCACTCGCCCAGTTCGGAGCAGGCTACGATAATTTTTTGATGGAGATTGCTTCTCATGGCTATGTCATTGCTGCAAATGGTCCAATGAGTGGTTCTCAAACTCAGAACAAGGACGTCCGCGCTTCGTTGGACTGGGTGAAGGCGGGAGGCGCAAAGGCATATGGCAAGGTTGACGTGAGCAAGATTGCCACCATGGGCCATTCGTGTGGTGGCTTGGAGGGCATGAGTGTCTCGTACCATAATCCGGATGTCAAATTAACATTGATGTTCAACATTGCCACGTTCTTTGACGACAAGAGATTTCTGCTCAAGGAGTTGAAGGCGCCTGTTGCATGGTTTGTGGGCAATCCGACGGATATGGGGCATGAGAATGTGAGTCTATCTGGATTGCGCCAATGAAGTACATTCATTTGACTAACATGCATTACACAGTCTAAGCGCGATTACGGTAACCTGACAGAAACTCATCCAGCTCTTTGGGCCAGCCTCAACACCGGCCATTTGGGCACATTTAAAGCACCGAATGGAGGGAAGGAAGCGAAGGCAGCTGTCAAATTTCTTGAATGGCAGTTCCGAGGTGACACAAAGGCGAAGGAATATTGCCTTAATGGAGGTTTGAAGAGTGACAAGTGGGAGGTCATGTCGAAGAACTGGACTTGAATAAAATAGTCAAGACGAGAGGCGTCTTAATGGCGGCATATTGCACTGACTTTTGCCTTCTGCCCGAACATTCGTGACGCCAAAGCGCTCCTCAGCGGACGAGCGAGTGATGTGAAGAAAGATGCTACGCCCGGTTGGATTGTATCTTGTCGACTCAGAGACCCACACCCTATTGACTTCCGCCTAGTAACAAAGGCTCGCAACCTTAGTCAGCGGTCCGGATGGGTGACGATCAACCCCACATGAACAACAACCACACCAACTGACGTTACAGCTCACCATCACACAAACTACTTCAACCCTCAAGTCAACCTCGTCAGCAACCTTTTATAATATTATTATTCAAACTGCAGGATGGGTACGACAGATCAATACCCGCGCCCTGATTTTGAACGCGCAAACCTCAATTGGAAGTCGCTCAATGGGCCATGGACATTTGTATTCGATGACAAAGATATCGGCCTCGAGGAGGGTTGGCACAAAAATGGAGTCCCAGCGACTAAGGTGAGTTTTGTCTATCCCATACTTTGTTCAGGCACTTCCGAACTAGCTTTCATCCGGCAACTCGGAGTCCTCCTGGTGACTCCCGTCCTTTTCTAGTTTTGGCCTTCTCTACTATCGACACGTAGTTACACATCTTCACTTCTAACCAAATATCAACAGGAAACGGGCATGATCACAGTTCCATTTGTGTTCCAGACCTCGGCTTCAGGTATCCACGATCGCGGTGTTCATGAAGTCATCTGGTACCAGAAATCCATTGAAGATCTTCGTACCGAGGAGGAACTCAAGAATAGAAACAGAGTGCTCATCAGATTCGGCGCAGTGGATTACGAGGCTACAATTTGGACAAATGGTCAATACATCGGTTTCCATCGTGGAGGTCATGTGCCGTTTGATCTGGATATCACCGATGCTCTCGAACACATGAGTGGAGCGAGAGATACATCTGTTGTCACGATCCGAGTATTCGATTCCGCCTTCGATTTGACGCAGCCAAGAGGAAAGCAATACTGGGCCGCCGAGCCGGAGAATATCTGGTACACTCCTTCGAGTGGTATCTGGCAATCCGTTTGGTTGGAAAGTGTACCAAGAGCTAGGATTGCTGATCCATCTAATGGGACCATCTTAAGGACGGATAACATCGAAAGCGGGTGTCTTGTGGCGACAGTTTCAACCACTGGAAGGCGGATTGGCGAGGAGCTTCAAGTTGAAATCGAGGCACAGTTCCAGGGCGTGAGAGTTGGAGACATAGCACGACAGGCCCTGAATAAGAAAAATAACTCTGCTATTCTCAAGAAGAGCGTTCAAACCTCCGGGGACCAACTACAAAATTTGCCCAGAAATCTGGCGGACAAGTTCGAGAATGGAGTGGCCCTGTGGTCTCCAGAGGATCCCAATTTATACGATCTAGTCATAAGATTAATCGACTCGTCTGAAAACGTCCTTGACGAGGTAAAAACCACAATAGGCATGCGGTCTACGGACTGGTCCAAGGGCGATGGGATATTCAGATTGAACGGGAGGCCGTATTTCCAAGCTTTAATTCTCGATCAAGGGTACTGGCCGGATACTGGAATGACTCCACCTTCCCCATCGAGTCTCAAACAAGACATCGAGTTAGCGAAGCAAATGGGCTTCAACGGATGTCGCAAGCATCAGAAAGTCGAAGATCCGATCTTTCTATACTGGGCTGATAAACTCGGCTTCCTTGTCTGGGGTGAGGTGGCAAACGCTTATGAATTCAGCAATGAATACGCGGAAAGATTCAACCAAGAATGGATGGAGTCGGTTCGAAGAGACATCAATCACCCCAGCATCATCACATGGACGCCCATCAACGAAAGCTGGGGATACAAATCCCTCAAGGATAACAGGGAAGAACGAAATCACATCCGTTCTCTATATTACATGACCAAGTACGCGGTTGAAAAGCTTGTTTTACACGAGCCTGACTAATATGTCGTAGAACTCTGGATCCCACTCGAAGCATTAATGATAACTGTGGCTGGGAACACGTCATCACAGATCTTACAACGTTCCACGACTACACCGAAGCGCCCGCGCTGACCAAGACTTGTGCATCGATTGAGGGTATTGTCGAAAAGAAGAGCAACAACAACGTTTTCGTCGATGCTATCGCTGGAGATGTCGGATGTAAACACATACCAGGAGCACCAATAATCTGCACCGAGTTTGGCGGTATCAATATCGCGCCCGCACAGGGTGAAGACCCAGCTGGAGAGAAAGATTGGGGCTACGTCACCGCTAGTGATCCCAAGGACTTGCTGAAAAGATATGAAGATTTGGTTATGGGAATTGTGAAGGGCGGACTGTGCTGTGGGTTCGTCTACACTCAATTGTATGTTGATTCCCATCTTTCCGTCATGATAACAAGCTGACGACCTGGCCCAGGACCGATATTGAACAGGAAGTTAATGGTCTCTATTCCTTCGATCGTCGTCCGAAGCTGGATGTAAAGGCAGTGCGACAAATCAACGAAAGCGCTCGCAAGTTGTATTACGACCAACTCGGGAAGAGATAGATAAACCATGAAAGCTTTATTACGAATGCCATTGATCCTGCGGAAGAGGTCCGTACAAAATAAACTCAATCCCGTCTTTGCCCTGACCACTGAAAAGAAAATACAGACATGCCAATTGCTCATAGACAACTCGATCAACAACATAGCAGTGAAGAATCTAGGCTATTCCCCATCGTCCTCAAACTCATCCTCATCCTCAGAATCATCCATCAACAAAACAGACCCATCACAATCCTCATCACTATCATCATCATCCCACACATCAACCCCCGGATAAATCACACGCACAACCTCAAAATCAAACCGCGTGAGCTCCTCACTCTCAATCCCCTCATCCCCATCCCCATACTCAAAATCAGGATCCCGAGCCAACTCCCCCCACCGCCCCACCTTCTCAACCCAAGCATCCCCACTACAACCCTCCCCCTCCCCATCACCATCATAAAACCCCTCCATCCTCTGCAAACTCATCTCAAGAACAAAACCCATATCTACACCAACGGTACGATGTACGAGTCGTAATCTGGCAGCCAGAGCGGCGATATGCGGTGCTGTAATTGTAGCTGTTACCTGGCGTGTGCATATTTTCGTTATCGTGGTTAAGTTTATCATGAGAGCCCAGTCTTGACGGCGTGCTTCCTCGAAGGCGTCGGAAAGGATTTGCTGGCGGATTTCACGGGGGAGGGTGAGGAAAGTCGTTTTCTTTGGTGCTTTGGTTTTGGGTTTGGTTTTGGCTTTGGCTTTGGCTCTGGCTTTGGCTTTGGCTTTGGTTCTGGCGTTGACTTTGGTCTTGGTTTTGGTCTTGGCTTTGGCGTTGACTTTGACTTTGGTTTTGATTCTGGCGTCGACTTCGGTTTCGGTATCGACTCCAGTATCGACGTCCGTATCGCCGTCCATATCGCAGCTTTTACCTCGTTTATTCGGAAAGCCATCATCCATCCCTTCCCATCCCTGACGCTTCCGTGTCAACAGAGACATCTCGCCCATTAAATCGTAGAAGCCAAGTAGAAGCCAAATAGAAGCCAAGTAGAAGCCAAGTAGAAGTAATCGCAGTAAAGTTCTCTTCAAAACAAAAGGTAGAATATGGTCCAATTTGGAATATGATTCATGGTATAGAGTGAGTGAGTGATATTGAAAAACCAACAAGGAAGAAAAGGGAGACTCGACCATTTGTATCTGTATCCATCAAAGCGACGACGATACCCGCAGATCCGAAATCCGTGATCCGGTATTCGCTTTGAATTCTTTCATTTAGCCTTTTCCCATTCTCATGTAATTTTGGCAAAAAGAAAGGAAATCTTGAATACTCTGAGATTGTACAAGCCCCCTTGTAGCGAGACCCAGACATCACTCATCGAACGTGTCAGTCAGCCATAGAGAAAATCCATTGTAATATATATTACATGTCAAACAGCATAGTGAATTCCAAACCCATAACTCAGCATCTTGAAGATGTCAAAGTCATGCCAACCATGGTGAATAATCATCATTCCTCCACATCATGCCATGCCACCATATGCTTCACCACTAATAGCAGGAGTCTCCACATTGCCCGACGTCGTTGAAGAACTTGCCTTGGTGCCAACAGCGAGAGACCTGTCTACCCAGTAGCACTGGTAGCTCTTTGCCTTGTCGTTCCAGTTGACAGATCCGAGCCAGTTGTAACCTGGGTATCGCATCTTGAGGGAGTCGGTGCCTTTGCAGTCGATAGACCTAGGGAAACGTTAGTGGTATGTTCGAATAACTGGTGGAGGGCCACTGACGAGTAAAGGACACATTCGAGGCCTGGGTCTGGTCCGACAGCGCTGGACTCGCCGTCGAGTTGGAGACAGTAGGCGTCGGAGGTGGAGTTGCCCCATTTTGACAAAACGTGCTCGCAGGTTTGCCAGTCGACGTCACGGCAGATATAGACCTGGAACCGTGTCAGTCTGAAGGCCTGGACGTGTCCTGGAATGTACATACACCTGAGTCGTCTGGAGCGTTGCGTTCAGCCATTGACATTGGAATGTCAACACTGACAGGCGTTGTGTTGACGAGCAGGGCACTCAGAGTGGCGAATGCGGCGAGGAACAGAGACGACAACATTGTGATTTCCGAAGTTTGAAGAAGTAAATTAGGTGACGGATGTGATGTTCCTGACAGAAAGTTGAGATCGTAGGCAAACAGGTGAGGTTTTGAGAGTTGATCGAGAAAGGGAAAAGAGACGGAAGATATATATAGTGCCAACATATCAATCATGAGTACCTTCCCTTTGTCGTGGTGTCGTTGGTGAGAGGAAACCCTGACACGCAGGAAGGAACGACTGTGGACACAGGTTGTCGAGACGGCCATGTCCTGTCATGCTATTCCCGAACAATATGAGGACTGTGTATTCTTGAGCTCCTTGTGACATAAATTTCTTAGTATCTAGGTGGGAATGAGTTGATGCGACTCACTAGTCCAGGGCAGATTTCATATTGAGATAACCATCGAGTCGAAAATCGGGATGGAATAGTCTGTATAGGGTCATCTTCCGCGATGGTGGAAGGAGTGGTTGTTGCTCCGTGAGGTGAGGTGTAACTTCCGAATACACTGTACGACCACATAAACGGCAAGCTAGAAAGTGGCATCAGTCACAAGCAGTAGCATGTGCGAATTCGAACTGCATCTGGAAGAGAGGCTGTCAGCAATGGGCAAGGCAAGGAATGATTGATCAAGTCGGATATTGATCAAAGGTTGCGGCAGTGTTGTACCAACCATCAAGAAGTGATGGATAAAGCGAGAGCTTGACTGGAGATGTAGGGAGACGATTGCTGAGAGCAGTATTTGATGAATCACACCTTTGGAACAACTTTGGTGAGAGTAAGACAGACGTGATGTTCGTGAGAGCGAGCCTCGTGGTACGAGATCATAAACGGACGATTTCGTTGCACAACGGACTCGGAGCTCCACATCAGGAAGATGCCGCAGACCATGAACGTGGTGCCGTCCGTGATTCTTCATAGAATGTGGTAAAGCTGTCGGGCCAAAATGATTTCATGGCAACCTAGTGAGAACACAGTGTTATGTTCGTGTGGCAAGACATCTTAGGACTGAGACCATCGTAAACGTTGCCAGCTGCTATCTAGTCTTGTTAGCCTTGAGCATATTTGTGGATGCCTGGTCGAATGTATCTGAAAAGGAAGCCAATCGTGTTATGGATGCAAGTGGCTTGAGAAGTATATTGCAAGTGGGCACACAATCTACACCTACAACTCTTGGTAGCTTCCAAGACTTGCCTATGAATTCATCCGATACACCACATCGTTAGCTTCCTCCTGAGAAGTTGCTGATGAAGACTACTAAGACGGCACAATAGGCCGCAGCAGCTGCGAAAAGCTCATGCCGACGAGCTTTCGTCAACATGGACATTGCGGCCGAGAAGAGCAACGTGAAGACCACTAGGACTCCAATAGCTCTGAACGTCCCGTGCTCGCCTTGACCGTAGCTAGTAAGCTTGTACATGACGATTACAGGCAGTACCAGGAGGACGAAGACGATGGATGTTATGATCAATCCCACAAATGCTTCCACCCTCGATGCACTGTAGTAATACATGTTCTGGTCGTTGGTCTTCTCTCGTAATTCGCGAGTACAAAAGATACGCTGCGGGGAAATCAGTAAGCTGTGCAGGTGCTCGCGGACCTTGGTAGGTGGCACATTTGTGGAAGTACCTACTCGTATTAGCCGGCAATCGAACCGTCGCAGAGTCGATTCTACAAGGCCGTCGAAGCTGGACCATTCTCGTCCGCTCCGGAGTGTAATTATGTCTTCCTTCTTTTTGATAAAGCCTGCCTCTTTGCTAACCAATGGTTTCAAGTTCCAGAACCAAGTTCGCACACTTCTATAGTCTCGGTGTGATGGCCTTTGAAAGCCTTGAATATCTCTGGCTTTTATGAGCAATTCATCGTACTCAAGAAGCCTTGTACGAAGCTCGGCGAGTATCTCTCGCCGTGGTCTGAAGCCATCTTCTCCACGAGCCCGTTTGAGGTCGAATTGTCGATTGGCGAGGCGCTTTTTGCCAGCCTCCGTTTCATCATCGACTTTGTCAACTTCGTCCAATTCTCTTTCTAACGCGGCGACATCGTCTTGTAGCTCAAGCAAGACACGGGAGTGTAAGGTATGGAAACCGCGGTAGAGTGAGAAGTTGGGTTCGGAGGCAAGGAAGGTGGATAGTCGAGGATAGCCATTTGGACTTCCCTCGAGAGTACGGGTGTCGGTGACGGCTATTTCCTCTGTCGCAAGGCGTTCTTGTTCTCGGAACTCTTCTACTGTGGTATTCGGAGGAGCATCTTTCAATTGGGGTCCGAAGCTAAATCTCTCGCGAAAGGTCGCTATGTAGAGGTTAGAATGTTGTATCCTAATCATTTGTATGCAGACATACGCTTCTTTTGAAGTCTACCTGATTCGGGATCATACTCCAAAGCAAAAGTTACGCCAGAGGTGGGACTTGAGGGTGAATTCGGGAGGGATGGCGTGGATGGTAGCTTTTCATCATAGTTTCGGGACATGATTGGCTGGGCAATTAAATCTTCATGGACGAGGAGAAGGATATGGAAGCGGTCTCAATTTCCAACACTCTATTAAGGATTGTTATAAGCAAGCGCACTGCAATCAGACTCGTAGACCTTTCTTGCGTAGCCCGACTCCGCCTCACAGTGGCCCCCATTATGCGTGGAATTCCCAGCTTGCATGCGCCTCGCCAGGTGGCTGTGTAGTATTGAGTTTCCAACTCTACACACTAAATAATAACTGTGACGGTGAAGTCCAACCAATCAATTCCTACGCCCAAACCAGCTCCGATTCTGCATACCAATTCGAGCTGTCGGCAGGTGAGCTCAGCCGATACTCCCAGTGTCCCCTCTTGTTGGCTCGCCGCTCAAGAACCGTCGCCACCACTTTGCGGGTGGCGCCTCGAACAAAGGATGTTACGCCTACTTCATCGTCCCTGTCGAACTCGGGGAGATTCTGCCGAAGAATGAGTTCTTGTCTCAATGACTGAATAGGGGGCTCGAACTTTTGGGGCATATATTCTTGCTGTGATCGAGCTCTTTTGCGTCGGCCCATCCTCGTTCTTTTCCTCATGCTCCTCGCCTTGTTCTTCTTGCTGAGACTGGATGACCGGTGAGTCGGAAGGCGTCTCGGGCATCGTCTTTGACTTACCACGGCCTGCTCTTCTTCCGCCTGCTTCTGACTTTGCTCCGACATGACCGGGATTCTGCCTTGGGTTGGTTTACAAAGGCTGGGAGATGTGCAGCAAAGTGTATTCGACCTTTCGAAAGCAGGGCGTCCCTCTATATATGCCATAGGTGCAGCAAAGAGGCCGCCGGGTCAACAAAAGCACAGCCTCAGACACGAGGTCATTATCTCGACGGCTCCGCCTCTGCGAGCGCTTACTGAGGATAGGAAGGATGCATAGACGGGATGATATGATAAGGAGACATCGAAGGCTTCCTAGCCAGACGAAGATGTGGACTGATACTGTAACGGCACTCATGTTTGAATACAACTCTCTAATTAGGAATTCAGTCAGCATGGTTTGGAACAGCTCAAGGGGGTAGTTTAGGTGCTATCATATCTGGTGAGCTTCTGTGCCGACAATAGAGAGCTTCACCAACCGACTGCAGGCATTTGCTTGCAGGTGGTTAGTGTGGAAAGAAAGGTGGTGCGGAATTGTGGACGTGTGCTACTAAACTTGGATCCATTGGGGGCCGCTTGGATGCTGCGGCTCGGTTCGTCCATCCCGCCCTTGTCATTAGCTCTATCAATCTTTGTTTGCCTGATTCCTCAACACATCATCCTGCCCTCATAAACTCCCGTCCCCAGTCTCACTCAACTATGCCCTCCATTGTATCTGGCAATAGCACACCCTGAGCAATGGCAACCACGCAGGTCAGACATGCAGGTCCAAGTCCGCTCGCCATTCCTACGTCTCTGATCGACCATACCCGATTTGAACCCAGGCTTCCAGTACGCTGCGATAGCGACAAGTCAACTGGGTCTGAAAATGAAATGCGATCACCGCTTGCGGCTTTACAGGCGCCAATTCGAATACCGGAAGACTTACAGGTTCTTAGCGATGTGTCTCAGCATCAAGTACGATGGGACTCGGCAATGTGCAACGAGCTGGAATTACCCGAGGGCTACCATAGCGTCGCTGTCCTGCTGGTGAAGTGGAGAGAAGATGATTTCAAGAGGAATACATCTCAAGAAGAGGTAACGCCAATGCTGTCAACCTCTATGTCCTTGATTTGACGTGGCATAGGTCAACGACCTCGAAGCTCTGTTCAGAGAGAAATTCAGATATCACACTAAAGTTGTCGATCTATCTAACGACTGCGCGTGCCCTCAAGCGTGCAAGTGTAGCCCTCAACATCGCTTTGACCGCTCAGTGTCTCGGTTTATGGAGAAGTGGGACGCTGAACATAACCTGGTCATCGTTTATTATACCGGACACGGAAGCCACATTGCTGAGACTAAGACATCGAAAGGTTATTTAAGCCTCCATGCGTACGCACGTACTTGTTCCGATGACTTGCTTTGTACTAAACGTGCATAGAACCGAGGAGTCTCACCATCCAAATGTTATTTGGGATCAAGCTGAACAAAACTTTGTCCAGTCTGCCCGGGGCGACATTCTTACCATCATGGATTCGTGTTTTGCTGGCAATGTACCACCCACTGTCAATAGAGCCTATGAGAACAGCTACGAATACATCGGAGCGTGTCACAAAAACAAAATGACATCGAGTCCTGGAGCCAGATCCTTCACGAGGGCACTGATAAACTCTTTACAACATCTACTTGACCGCTCAAGCCGGCAGTCATTTACAACTGCGGATCTCGTGAAGACCATAGCTGAACAGCAGTGGAGAAGAAAATATCCTCCATTTTTTGAGTCGCGTGGCGCTTTGGCTGATCGGCGCATTCCGCTTGCTCCTCAACAACCAGGTGAGAAGAGATATTTTGAGAACACATCGATTCCAGCCTATCTCACCCTTCGCATCGAGCTTAAAGAAGAAGCTCTTGAGCCAGATGAGGTTGAAGAGCTTGCCCGGAAGGTTGCGAAGGCCGTGAGAGAATCGAGAATCAAAACCAGACGTGTTGACTGGCTGAGATTGGGAGCGCGGAAATCAAAGTCGTTCAAAGCTGCGGCGCAATCCATATTTTGGATATCTGTGCTTGGTAGGCCCAGGAGAGAGACTCTCCAAGCCGTCCCAGAAGAACAAAAAATTGAGACACCGATCAGCCGACCCGGAATTTGGGCGACTTTTGGCGTTTTGACGCCCTGGAAGCATTCCCACACGGTGACTGTACCCCTTGTGCGGCCTTGGACTCGAATTGTCGGCGGTGGCATGATGGCTGCGCTCCTATTTGGGGTATACTGTCTTCGACGTCGCATGTCTCCGCTCACTTGGCTGTACATGCTGCTGAGGAAAACAAACCGAGGTTCTTCTGGCCCAAGTTTAGGCTGAGAGTACCAAGTCGCTCGCGTTCCGCAAGCCTTAATCTGCTTCTCTCATGCGCATGATTACAGCATCCTCGAACTTCACCGATCCTCGCAACTCCAAAACAAGTCCAGAGGGTGGCTGTCAGTCCCGAAAGATCGTGAAATTCGTGGACGGGAGACGTCGCCCCCAGCATTGGAATCGCAATCGCAGTCTTTCCTTCGTCGATGTCGCATGTCGCAATTGAGGGTGCTTCACCGGCTAGCCTGTTACCGTGTCCAACGCCACCTTTTGCGTAAATCATGGGCTTGGCGGGAAATTGCGAACCACCATCTCAGCGTCGCCACTCAAGCTTTAAGATCTAGTTATCGAAGAAGCGTTGTTGCTCGACCCTTGCGGGATGAAGTTCAAGTGTTTAGTAGCACAAACTTTGGGTTCATATCCCTCCGTCTCCAAGTTTCAGCAGCCGTCACCCGTCCCATAGCCTTGCGCCGAAGCTAAACCGCATCCGTCTCGGAAATATCATATCTCCACACGTACTCTAATTGTGAAGATCAAGAATCAGCCCTGACATCACGTGTTTAGAAGCGAAGATTCGTTCCCCTCGACAAGGCTGTATCTGAAACAAGTACATCCAAACAGTTCCATGGAGAAAGACTGCATGGAAGCTATCGTGCTTGATTGGTCATGAATGCCAAATCATTCGTGGCTGTCTTCAAGTTTTTTTATCGATTCATGTTGCCTCATCGGCCAAAATGGCACGAAGTATTTCCGTTCTTGTTCCATAATTCCAAGTGGTGGTATGTGGTGCCGAAGGGGAAAACTGGCAGGAAAAATTGGCAGCTGTCCAGCTCGCAATGTTGAGGAACGGCGTCGTGCACGATCGGGCTATGTTCGCCGATACGCTGTTTTTGCTGTCTCTGTGAAAACAAACAATGATACAGCGTTTGTGTAAACATGTTTCTACCTTTCCCATCGGTTCCCCACATCCTAATATATCTTGTAAGCAACGTCTGAGGACGGACACCTACTATTCTCAGGTTGTAGTTGGGCGATGTGAAACGTAAGCCTAGCTATAAAAGGTCTAGACATTATTACCACTCAATTCCTCTCGAAGCTAGATTGTCAAAATAACGGTCGCAGTACCGTTTAGAAGACACCTAAACCCACACAACTAGCCATCCTTGCAATGATAATAAATGCACTGCTACAGATTTAGAGGCCCGGAGAGCAATCCCCACTGAACTCCCATCAATCTAACAAGGATATCCAGTCCACGCAATATCTCAAATTGTCTTGTATACTGTGGATACGGGTAAAACATCCCTCGTGACTTCGCTCTCGTCAACATTCCAATTAACAAGTGGATGTCCCTCATAAACAATACTCCATATAGTGTCGGAGCTATGAAAACGGCGATGTGTCATCCAATGGGAGGTGCCTTTCCGTTGCGGACATGAACTCGTTCGGGTTCGTTCAGGTATTGCTCTGTCAAGTTTACCTTGTAGATCTCTCGATCTTGAATCTTGTGTGCGACGTGTAATCTCCCGCCAGTGGGGGGATTGATAAAGGAGCTTGGGCTGTTTGTAGGAACATTGTTTAGGGAAGGACAGAAAGTGCTGTTGTAAAACATTGAAGGAGAGTTGGGAAGCTAGACTAGACAGAAGATTTCCATAGAGTCTTTGTTTGTTCTGACGATTATGCGTTCTTCACTTGTTCTGTTCGCGGCTTTGGCGCCTGTCGCCATGGCTGCGGAGTGCTCGCCCTTTGAGCTCGTGTACGGTAAGAACTCTTGCTTTCTATCTTCGAAGCGAAACTAATAGCCCACAACAGCTCGAGCGACCGGTGAGCCCGCCGCATCCACGGGCAAATGGTCCAAAGGGTACGGCGCCGCAGGATTCTCTCTCTACACCAACATCACTGCTTTGATCCCGGGCGCGACTGGATACGCCGTTGACTACCCAGCGGCGATGGGAACAGAGAAGCAGGGCGGAGCAGATATGGTCAAACACCTCAACGAGCGAGCCAAGGCATGCCCGGATCAAAAGTACTCGCTCGGCGGTCACTCGCAAGGCAGCTTCGCAGTGAACGAAGCCATCCCGAAATTGTCCCCGGATATCTTGAAAAGGATCGTTGCCGTCACGCACTTTGGAGGCAAGGAATGTCTTTCAGCCGTGAAGGGGGTGTGCATTTCTTTCTGCAACAAAGGCGATCCCGTATGTGCTGATAATATCCCGTCCATTTTGAAGCGCATGCTAATGCTGGCAATCTAGGTTTGTTCCTCACGCGCGTGTGGGTTACCGCCGAAGAAACGTGGAATGCTCGAGCGACGTGAGATGGATGCGGTCCTTGCGAAAATGCCGGAATGCGGCGCGGCCTTGCAACAAAAGACGTGTGGGCTTGGATCTGGATCGCATATGGGATACAATGCAGATGGAACATATGTTAGAGAGGCTGCGTGCTTCACTGCGGTGCAATTCCAGAAGCTTGGTGGTGGCAAGGCTGCTGCTTCTGCCGCAGCTGAGTAGGGGTTCACCATCCCTTTGAATGGAAACTTGAATTGAGTCATTTCTTCCAATTCCTGCACCGTCGCACATGAATTCGAGGTCGAATTTGAACTCTTTGAAATCAGTTGCATCTGTTCTCTTTGTCCCTCAGAGTCCACTTGGTCTCGGATCCAACACATTGGCTTCCTCGCTGCTCTTGAACCGCATTGAACGAAAAAGGTAAATTCGGACACGCTAGTGGATGCGAGGTATGAGTTGGTCCTGTGTGTGAACCTGGCGATGCGCAATCATGTGGCTTCGCTTCGAACTCAATCTCTTTGCAGCCGTTGCGTGCGTTGGCGAGAATTTCCAACAGACCTACGAGACAGAACTCAAGTCACTTGCTTCAGCCTCGTTTCCGCATTAGCTGAAGATAACCCAAGGTCTAAGAAAGGCTAAGTAGCATAGTAGAGGTGGAACAATCATATTGCCCTCGCTTTTGCGCCCACTTTCGTGCGACAGATGCACTAGATTTGATGATACTGTTTTTGATGAACCATCAATATGCTCAACTCCATTTGGTAGTTACCTGGTCAGTTGGTTGACCTCGCTTTGATCTTCGTCATCTCTCCCTGTAGGAAGAGACGCCCCAGGTTTGGAATCGGTATCCTGTTGCGCATCATATTTTGCTCGCTTTTTATGTCAGAGACCGTCAGAGCTTTATGTTCCGGTGAGTTGATATCTCCTTCCTGATGACCTCTATGTTTCGTCGGTTTCTTGTCGTCGAAGCCTGCTGAAGGATGGTGAGGATGGACGATAAGACTGTGTCGCGAATTGGCATTTGAGTCCTCGCTGTGCGTCTGAACTCCCGGCATGTCTTCACCGAGCAATTGGGGACTTGGTGCCATTGTTGGTGTAGTCATGGGGAATGGAGAGGGGATGGAGCCTGGCATAGCGTTGAAAGTCGTACTGTAAGATCCAACATGAGACTCCTTTGAAAATTGATCCGCAGTAACCTTTGGGCGAGGCACAGCATCTGTCAGGGATATCGCAAGAGGCGGATCTTATCAGCCAACAACGAACCCGGCGCAACTTTGCCATCGCTGATCCATCTTGGTTACAACTGTGGGTATAGCTAGCCATGGTTCATAGAGAGGGATTGTGCCACTGTCATCGGTATTGAGCAAAGGAACCATGAAGGGCCGCGACATTGCCTGGATGTTTCTTCCGTACCATGCGCTCCGCGGCACAGGTGCTATGAGATCCTACGCTCATATTAGACCACATCAACAAAGCTGTGAGACATATAAACTCACAGCATAGTTGAAAGGATAGAATTTATCGATGTCAGGAATTCTGAGCGGAGCTCGATGATGGTGTTAGATATGGTTGTGCTCAGCGGTGCTCTGTTGCAATCCCAGGACGTCCGATTATTTTGTTTATCAACTCCCAATTCGGTCCAACCTCTTTTCCAAGCGTAGATTTCCTCCACAGATAGGTAAACTCGATCCTGGAAGAGAGTCACACGGTGAGGATTAAGCAACTGCATCTCGTTCTGGAATATCCACTCAAGTCTGTGCGGCAGTATAGAAACTACCGCAAGCAGATTTTCCCCGCCCCGGTGCAAAAGCCATGCCACCAGACTCCCGTCTGCCTGAAGTACAGTAACAAGCCATTCGGATTCAACAGCTTCGAAGATGAGCTGGCTCGAACTCATCGGAGCTACTACTTCCATGTTCCAAATGGCGGAAGCTGGCCTTCGTCTGTCAAGGTCCATCTACATCTATGTTGATACCGTCTCTTCTACAGACAAATGCCTTCGGCATCAAAAACGGAGTATTTTCTCTAGAAGAAACTGCTGAATCTGTTAGCAAAGAAATCATCAAGGATATGCCCATGCATTAAGTCCATCTCCTTCAAAGAAAGGAAAACATCGCCCAAGATCCACGAGTTCTTGTCAAGTAGCATGGCCCCTTGCAAATTGCATTCAGTACAACAAGTCTAGCATTTGTCCATTATTCGTCAACTTAGCATTCCATGGACCTGGGAGTTGCCTTGATACTCCAGATAACTTGCTCCCTCGCACGGAGATGTCGACGTTTGCTGAAGACTTGAGCCTGCCATATTAATGTTAAAAGGCCAGTGTTCTCGGAGCACATGGACAGGATACTTGGATATACCACATGACAAGCCTTTTCTAGCCCAAAATGTGAGAACGATAATTATACACATCCTCTTCCCTACCTACCAACGACCAAAACAATAAACCAAATATAACGGTAAATCAGGACGGAAAACATGAGAAGAAAACAATACATGCAATTTGTGTATCTCCGAAGCCATTGCTACAAACGTACACGAACACCACTCGCATCAGTAAAAGCATCCGCTCATATCCCAATACCACAAATTGGGAATTAGTTCAGGACCCTACCAGCAACAGAACTTTGACTCCGGTCCTTCGTCTCCGTCTTCTTCAACCGAATCCCAGCCTGGATACCGCCCAAAAGCGCATTCTTGTCTGGCAATGCGCCAGTAGGCGGTCTGCTCACAGCAGGCATAGGCGGCGGCGGTGGCGCGCCCCCATTCGGCATGGGAGGAGGTGGTGGCGCATTGCCGCTCGGCATTGGTGGTGGAGGAGGAGCATTACCTGTTGGCAAAGGAGGCGCAGGTGGGGGAGATGAACCGAACGATCCAGGCATTGGTGGTGCAGGAGGAGGACTTGAAGGGCCATGAGGGGACTGAATCCTGGGGCTTTGAGTCGAGGAAGGATTATCCATCGATGACAGTGGACGAGGTGGTGCCATGGTGCCAAACAGGAGAGAGGCAAGTTGTTTAGCGCCTCCACCTGGTCGGGCATCTTCATCATCCGACGACTCCTCAGCTTCGGATTCTGCCCGAGACCAGTCGTCCGAGTTTGATCGGACACGAGCTGCCCGTGTTGCTGCAGATGTGGGCTCGGATTGCTGCATTTGCAGGCGGTGGAAAGGGTTTGTTGATACTTCTGCAGCTGGCGTTGATGATGCAGGCGTGGGATTCTCGTTTCCTTGTGCCATCTTTTTCAGGAAAGGGTTCTTAGACTCTTCTGACGGAGGACTGGTCACGATTGGAATAGCCGGACGTGGAGGGCTTGGCTCCGAAATGGTAGGCGGCAGTGGAGGTGCCATCGGGGGAGGAGCAGAAGGGCTTTCTTTCGTCAATTCCTGGCTCTCAGTAGGCGTGATGGCTTGAGAGCCTTCATCGGAGGAGCTGTCATCACCAAGGTTCTCCAATTGTAGTTGCAATTGTCGTTCTCGCTCCTTCGCTGCTTCGACTTCGGCACGTTGGGCAGCAAGACGAGCTTCTCGTTCTTTGACGTCACGTTGGGCCTCTTTCTTGCGCTTCTTCTCTTCCTCCTTTCGGAGCTTACCCTGTTGCACTTGTTCTTCAAGTGCGCGCAGACGAGCTTGAGCAGCCTCTCGTTCTTTGACAACCTCCTCTTCTTGTCTACGCTCTTCGTCCCTGCTTACTGTTAGTATTATTCATGTCCATGCTGGTGGCAGAAAACATACTCAAGACGTTTTCTTTCAGCCTCCTGGGCCTGCTGCTCATCACGAAGAACGCGCTCCTGTGTATCGTGACTGGCTTGAGAAGCAACAGACTCCGACACTCTGCCCTTCCTTGCAGGTGGAGGTGGTGGTCTCTTGCCTGCCGACTTGCTGATGGTGGGTGGTGCAACAGACTCATCTTCGAGCCTTCGCTGCCTCTCTGCATCGCGACGTCTGTCTTCCTCTTCAGCCTTGCGGACGCGATCTTCTTGCTCCCGTCTTTCGCGGTCGGCTCTCTGAGCTGGTGTCTCGCCAGCTTTAGCAGGCGCCTTGATTCCCAAAGCCGCCAAACGTTCAGCCATTTTCTGTTCCGCTTGTTGTTTGATGTAAGCTGCACGTTCTTCAGCCGTGCGGTAAGAGGCGTATCCATTAGCTGGGGCAGCGGTCGCAGGCCTTGGTGTCGGTTCTACAGACCGAGGTGCTGGCTCTTCATAGCGTGAGGAAGATGTTGGCCTTGTGTCGGCACGAGGAGTAGGCGCATCATGGCGATCTGGGCCTCGTGAATCTTGCTTACGTCTTTGCGCAGCTTTAGCATCACGCTGTAGCTCAAAGATGAAGTCTTTGACATCATCTTCGACGCCCAGACCCTCTTCCCACCGTCTACGTTCATGCTCAGTGGCAGAATCAGCAGATCCATCCTTGAGCTGGTCTTCCAAGCTGCGGCCGAACTCCTTGACGCTGTCCTCGACATCTTGGACCATGCGCTCATTGTTCTCTCTCTCAGTGCGGATTCGTTGGTTTTCGCTTTCTAGACGGCGGGCAGCACCTTCAGAGTCATCACCGCTAGCAGGTGGTGGCTTGCCTCGGAGAGCAGCAGAACGTGCTTCCATCATAGCCTTAGCTCGTGCACGAAGACGATCCCCTTCGGTTATGGAGCCCCCAGGGCCGGTGCCAACAATTGACGAAGCTGAGCCTGGATGAGCTTTGGCATCACGAAGGCGGAAAAGTTCAAGTTGAGCATCGGCAATGGCACGCTCACATCTTCGAACTTGAGAAGCAAGATCCGGAAGACGGTCGTTTAGTCCTTGAAGTTGACGCTTCAGCACACGTCGATCAGCCTCAGAGTCGCCGCCGGACGTAGAAGTTGCGTTTGGATGGCTGCTGATGTCTTCTTGCACACGCCTGATGCGGCGGAAGAGATCTTCTGCATCTCGTCGATCCCGACGATCCAAAGTGTCATCTTCTTCAGCCTGATTTTCATCATTGAAATCGATGGCTTCGAGCAATACTTGCTTCTCGTTGATCATTTTTCTCAGCTTCTCCAGTGGGATGTCTTCGTCAAGCCCAGACACGGAAGAACCGGATTGGGCAGGCGATGGAGTTCTTCCACGGGCATCACGAACGCGATGTCTTGCGCTAGATTTGTATCCTATATCCTCGTCGTTGTTGCGGAAGACCGTCGCGTCCGCACGACCAGAACCAATAGGGCTTCCCTGGCGAAACGAATGAGTTTTCAAATAGCTGACACCAGTCTTCTGCGGCTGCAAGAAGGCACCAGTTCGTTTGCGCTCTTCTGCATCTCGAGATAGTAAATTCTTCATGCTACCAAGTGACTCGTTAAGGTTGCGGGTCGAAGGCGGAATCAATTCTGCAGGTAGTCGATTGGGCACCGGATATCCGTTCAGCTTTCGGTAGATCAAATGCATAGCTACTGCAAATTCGTCCAAGTTGAGGCGGCCCTTGTTGTTTGGGTCGGACAATGTCCATATCTTTTCCAAGTCTGATTTCTCCAATCCACTCTGTCCAAAGACCTCAATAGCCTGTTCTCCAAGGATATAACCACGACCAAAGCCGTCCCATTTCTTGAAAACGCCGTCATATAGCTGCTTTTCGTCCTTCGTGATCGCCCATGGCACCTTGGCGTTTCCGCTGAGGCCCGTTGTGGTAAATCCCCCTTCGCGGCCAGCTTGCGGCATCATTCGAGCTGTTAAAGCCTCAAGATTCGGCAATCCAGAAGCTGGGGCATTCACAAGACCCCACTGTCCAGGCATGCCTGTTGGCTGAGCATTGAGAGGCGCAGTCATTCCTCCCATCCCTGTTGGCTGAGGACCGATATTCGATCCATATCCTGTAGGCATAGGTGGCATTGGAGGTCGTGGCCCAGTGTATCCTCCAGCTTGTGGGTATCCTGTAGCTTGGACTTGAAAACCTGTAGGCTGACTTTGAAACCCAGCTTGGCTTGGGTAGCCGGGAATCTGCGGCATCATGCCAGTAGGCTGCGAGGTCAATTGAGCCAGAATTTGCTGGTTGTTCGGTTGCGGCACAGGCTGTTGAATCGTTGGTAACGAGCTCGAGCTTTGCGACAATGGAGCATCGAAGTCCGGGACATTTGTTGATCGCAATGGCTTTCTTGGCCCGTCATCTGCAATGCCAAATGATATTATATCCACCATGCTCGATACCTCGTTCTTTACTCTTTCTGGAAGTGAGCCGGGGACTCCCTTGCCGTTCATGACTAAATTACAGAGGTACATGGCGAGAGCAAATTCCGGGAAAAGAAGCTGTCCAGATTTGGTAGTATCGGCGAGTTGCCTAACCTAGTCAGCATAGATCCAATTGAAAGTCCCAATGGGCATACCAAATAGCTCCCAAATCACTACCAGATAGCTTGGAGCGCAATAAAATATCCCTTGCTTGCTCTCCTGATAATGCCTGTCCCGTTCCAGTGGCAGATTTAAACAATTGCTCGAACTTTGCCTGATCTTGGGCTGTTATGAACGACAAGCGAATGTTCGGAATCTTGGATCCAGCGGGTTTCGGAGGGAGAGGAGGCTGCTGAGAGGAAACACCTCGAAACGAATCGGCCATTTGAGCAGAGGTCATCTGTGGTCGCAGAGGTTCCGGGGTTGGCTGACTTTGTGACTGAGGTTGGCTCTGCTGGGGAGCTTGGTACGAGGGCTGCTGAAATGCCGTCTGCTGAGGAGCTTGATATGAAGCAGGTGGCTGGTATCCAGTTGGCTGAGGCTGCTGGAAATTAGAAGCTTGCGGTTGCTGAAAGCTACTCGGCTGGGCTGGAGGTTGCTGTCCATAGCCAGTCTGCTGTGATTGCTGACCCGGATAGCCCGTGAATTGTTGTTGCATTGGTTGCTGCCCATAACCTTGCTGCTGTCCATATTGCTGCTGAGGCGGTGGCATGCCCGTATATTGGTTCTGCAATGGTGGTTGTTGGCCTCCATATTGCTGCTGGCCGGGTGGATAGGAGTTTGGTTGTTGCTGGCCAAAAGGTGCCTGTTGAGGTTGACCCCGCTGCGAATTGCCGCCGCCTAAGAAGCTGCTGGAGTTGGAGTACATGATGGTGGTTCCAGTCCAAGCTGTCTTCTCTAAGCAATAATAAGTGGGAGTTGATGATTGAGAGGTAGCGCTCGAGAGACTGCGTGGCCCAGTCCCAGCGTCGTGTTTAGCGCGAAAGCTGCCGACGGGATGATCTCAGTGCCCGAAGACACTGAAACCGACCTTTCCTCAGACAACAACCCGAGACTTCACACAACGCAATGGCCGCCAAGGATCAGAACGGACATATCACTGAACAGCAGGACCCCCAGGCTGAGTTTGCAAAGGTACTTCTATCTCTTCTGCTTCATGTAATTCTGCTAATCGACTGTGTTCGTCCAGGCGTTCAAAGAGCTGCAAAGAGGGGAGCAGACAGCAACGGCACTTGAGAACCATCTTTCTGCTCTCGAGAAGAAAATCGACCATCTATTGGCCAGCGCCGAAGACAACCAAACTACCGTCGACGATAAAGCCGGGTCCAGCAAAGACAAAGTCGAGCCTACTGATGACAAGGAGAGCAATACTACGGCTTAAACACTCTTGATTCATTTCTACATAAACGCCATGCTACACAGTAGCCTATGCTTCTCGAAGTCGAAATCGAAGTCGAGTCCGCATACGCGTTCCCCAGCTTGGCACAGAGGCTGCCTGATATTGTTGTGATAAGGTATGATACGAGAAGAGGTCGTGAGGCAGCAGCTTTGGACAAAATCTAGAGCTCGGCCAGGATCGCTGAGAATTGCTGTCACGACTGATGACGACGCTCTGGAGGTGGCTATTTGAAAACCATGCTTTTGACTCGAGATCGGCATGCGTCTTTCCCTCGCAGACAGCGTAATTGAATTACTAGAATCTGAGAGACGTTGATATGAGGTTTCGAATGATAGAGGGGCGTCAGCTGCGAGTGAGGAGTAAATTGAAACAAATCCCTGCTGGTGATTGTGAAAGAATCTGTCCTCAAACATATATCCCTCAGTGGAGGGCTCAAACCTCTTTTGTGGTTGCCGTTGCTGCGTTCGCTCTAACAATTGGCTACACCACAATGTTGAAATCATCGGCCACGAGTTAGTTCACTTGTCGGCTCAGAACAACACTGTGCAATCGAGAGAAGACGTTATCACCA
This sequence comes from Venturia aucupariae, assembly GCA_003693225.1. Classification (NCBI taxonomy): domain Eukaryota; kingdom Fungi; phylum Ascomycota; class Dothideomycetes; order Venturiales; family Venturiaceae; genus Venturia; species Venturia aucupariae. Next base: position 36,992 of record QWZN01000165.1, on the reverse strand, counting down.
AAGCTTCGACGTTCTCCATATTCATCCCAAATCGTTGAGTCAGGTCTAGGTGCGCTGGGTTCCTGCTCATGCTGGGGTGGAGGGCAATAAGTTCATAGGTTTTTTAGATCGGCGGGGAGGAAAGAACATATACGTTTTCATCTGGATATTTGTGTCACTTTTCAATCTTTGGCCTTGCATTTGAGGCTGGCATGAAATCAGGGGTTTAGGGTATCTTAAGTAATGAGACATTCACTATTTGACGGCTGGTCGAAGATGCATGGATATGGCCATGGCGAGACCAGGAGCAGGAGCAGGAGATAAATTCGAAATCTGTACGACGATGGAGAATTCTTACGATACGGTATGCATGTGGAGAACGATGAGCAGAATTACACTATTGGCGGTAGGTCATCAAGGACAGACAATACGGGCGGACACTCATGCATTATAAATACTTGAAAACAGTAAAACTTACCAAATTCTAAGGTTTGGGCCCTCCCCGCATAAGTAGTATTGGATGTACCCAGCTAACTCCTAAACAAGGCAACACTACTAACAACCCCATCCTGATTATCCGCCCAATTCGCCACACTACCACCACCCATAGCAATCATCGAGTCGCTTCCCACCGTATTCAACCCGTACACACTGACCTGACTCTTGTCCTCTATGTTGAAAATGTGACTTTGGCATTTATTTGGGACGCCCTGGTTCGAACAGGTGCGATTGTAGGTATTGTAGAGGGAGTAGAGACCGACGCCGTAGAAAGAGATGCCTGTTGAACTTTGGATGTGGAGGCCCCAACTGGTTGGAGTGGCGGAGGAGGGATCGTTGTAAGTGGTGTTGGTGGTGTAGGGACCGAGGGGTGTGGGGAGGTAGTATGGTGATTCCGTTTGAATATGTCCCTTATGGCAAGTTAGTAAGTACCTTGACTTAAATAATCCTCATATTATAACCGATGAAAACTAGATGATGGAGAAAAGGTGGGTTGGAAATGGAAACCGACATATCTTACCAGAATTGTATCCCTCGTTGAGGCAAGGTTATACTCGTACAACTGGTGATGCTCAACCGAAGTCCCGTACAACACATTTCCACCATTCTTCGACTCGATTAAAAGACCCCGACCAGCGAACACAGTAATCTGTTTACTTTCTTGATCATCGATATCATGATCAGCAACCCAAAACCAATTATTCTCCATATACACCCCCGAAGCCGAGGGCGTGATATGCATACTCATAAATCCCCCAATGCATTGAGGTGGAATGCTATTAGTACCTGGACGCTGGGGGCACTCGGAAATGGAAAGGCGGGAACCGGTAAAACCACCGATGCGGGTGTGGACGTCCCAGAGACCGGAACCGGATTGGGGTGGGGTGGCGAGGTTGTATTCTATGAAGATGGCACCGGCTTGTGCAGATTTGCCGGAGAGGATTAGGTTTGAGATTTCGACTGTGCCGGGTTCGGAGCGGTTGCCGATTTGGAGGACGGGTTTTGGGTTTGAGATTGAGGCGAAGAAGGGGCCGCTTGAGAGGATGACGGGATACTGGAGTAGGCTTTAGGTGAATTGGGATTGAATGGAAGGGGAGTGTTACTTACTGCTTCGCCGAAGATCTTGACGCCGGGAGGGACGTGGATTGTCTTTGTGACCAAGTAGTGACCTGCGTTGAGGTATACAATTTTGCCGCTTGACGCTGCATCCTGGAATATGTCGTTGAGTGCCTCTGTGTCGTCGGTGACGCCATCTCCTACGGCGCCCTGTTTCTGAGCAGAGACAAATCCAGATGCTTTGATGTTACCGTAGTATGGCTTGGACTTATCATAGAAGTTCCTCCCAGATGTGAGGCTTGCAGGTCTGACGTTGGGAGTAATGAGCCCCTGGAAAGCTCCCTCAGAGCCACTACTCGAGTATGAATTACCTTGGCCCCACGCGTCTACGTGATTGACACTTCCAGCGAGAACAATAGAGTCTGGTCCTTGGATGGCGGTGGGTACGTTGATAAAATCGACATTTTCCAAGATGAGCGAATTACCAGTGGGAGGTGATGGAAGGCTCCCACGACCCATTTCGATACCGATAAGGGTGTTGGAGAATCTACTGTCAATAATGACCATACTTCCAACTTCGAGGGTTCCATTGTTGGTGGCGGACATATTAATACTGGCGCGATTAGGACAGTGAAGAGAGTTCCAATGGCCAAAACTTGACATACCCGATTTGACAATTATTGATGTTGAGTCCTTTGTAAGTCCATCCCCAATCCCAGAGCTGGTTGATGGCGATCACGGCATTCGAGAAGGTAAGGTTGCGCATTGTAAATTGCTGACTACCAACATTCAAGCCGTGTAGTCCACCCTCGAATGTCAAGTCGGTCAGGAAGCCCCCAGAACCCGACTCAACAAAGACCCCTTCGTGCTGGGTTCCATTAGCGGCAGATAGCTTGAATTGGATGTTCTGCAAAGAAGTGGCGTGTGCAGTTGGCCAATGTATACCTGCCACCGGTACGTTCCGATTCACACTTGTGGTATCGATCACAAGGTTTGCAATTTGTCGGTAGAAAACAAGTGTAGCGGGATTATAGCCCAAGGTGACTCCATCTTTGGATTTGTTTCCATCAATCACCCAACGGCTGGTGAAGTTTGAGCTGGCCTTGATGACAGGGAGACAATTCGGGTTGCCAATGATCTGAGTGTAGTAATAGTCTATTATTGCATCAGAAACGATATATGTGCCGGCTGGAAAGTAGACGGTGGCAGGAGTGTTGGTAGATCCAGAACATTTGCCTGGTTCGCAGCGGCTGCCGCTGCTGATGGCAAGATTCTATGCATCCCAATCAGCAATTTGTCCAGACCAGATAGATTGTCAATCCAGAGCTCTTACGATTGCAGCAGTGTCATCAGTCTTTCCGTCCCCTTTTGCGCCAAAATCCTTGACGTTGCGAAAGATCTCATATTTGGGATCAGGATTGAATGTTGCCTCGCCTACTTGCGGCATACTCTCCATCCAATATGAGCAAGCAGCAGCAAAGGGATTTCTGAATTCCGGAGAAAGGGTGTTCCTCTTGACAGGGCTTCTGAAGTAGCCATTTCCCAGAGTTGCTGATGGTCCAGACCATGAAGCACTGGAATACAAACTGGAGAAAAGGTCGGGAATTCCGAGTGCAACAGATATGAGAGACGAGATTGTAAGGAAAGACGTTGAAAAAAACATGATGAAAGAGTTGGCAGAGGGAAAGTCAGAAAGTTCCACCAAGGACCGCGAGAACGCAGTTGGTAAGGATATATGTTGATATCTAATTGGTCTCATTCAAAGAATGCGAATGACTCAAGACCTCATCCCAGGCTGCTGTGAAATGGACCAACAGAGGTACAATGTCAGTAATTACAATCCAGGAGGGGATCGATGTGGAGGCCTCCGCTGTACACAGTAGACGCAGGTTGCTGACCATATGTACATCCCAATTGCGGCACTAGAACGTATCAAAGCCCAAGCTTTGAACAGTGAAGCTGTCGGCCTCCGTAGTCCCTGTCCAAGAATTGGACGACCATGACATGGGATGTTGTAATCTATGAAAGCTGGAGCTGTTCGATCTGGGTCAGCATGGACAGAGATATCGGATCGACAGCGGGAGTGCACAGTTGGTGATTACTATGTAGGTGCATGGATGGCCATGAGCACGGGAAGAAGAATAATATCCCGAGACCCCGTGGTTCGTAATGATAATCAAAAGGGGGTCATCCCATCGCTATGTAGCTAGAAAGCTCCCCCGCTTTTCGAAAATGGAGGGAAAAGCGGAGGGAGGTGAGAGTGGGTAGGGCAATTCCAGAGAGGTTTCGGGGGCACCGAACAGCGTTAGGCACACACGTTATGGAGACTTCATCTGATCTCTCCAGGCGGTAGTAACCTTGAGCACTCCCCATCATCCGCGACGAGGATGCGAGAACGAGCGCGTTTTGTCGTCGAAGGGCGGTGGAAGGGTGGTGATGCTTGTGGCCTCAATTTGGTGTTACTGTGGTAGGCTTTTCCAGACGAGAGCAAGCCACTTTTCCTTCTGCGATGGCGGCCGCGTTCATATTGCATTAAATGGCGTTACGTATGCTCTTTTCAACGACACGAGGTTTATACCGTTTTGCTTGTTGTAGGCAGTCAATATCATACTGCTCATGTAGGCAGTCAATATCAGCACGCCTATCTTATTAACTCTCCAATCCGAATCTTGAGACTCCTCTCCGCCGCAAACAACATGATCCCAAAACTCTGTGCTTCCGGCGACTCGACAGCAGGCTTCCTATCACCCCATCCAAGCGGGTTGATCACAGGTGCAAATATGCCCGTCGCAGGATCAATACGTGCTTCAACAGCCACCCTCTTTTCGTCCGCCCAATCCACATACTCCTGTCCAAAGGTCTCCGGATCCAACTCCGCAGCTCGATACGCCGTAGCGGCAAGTAGACTGGTACCGGAGAGCTCTCCAAACCAAGTTATATCATTGAGATAGTTGCGAAGAAGCGGCTCGTCCGGTTCAGCCTCGTCCACGCGGATCACCGCATCGAGGATATCTTTGACTACACCTTTGAGACTTGCAATTTCTGGCTTCAGGAAAAGTGCCCAGCCTGAGTGTTTGGCGATTGCTAAGACGTGCATCATGCCCATCGCAGCCCATCCATTGCCTGTACTCCACAGTCCATTGTCCGCACTCTGCGGTCCCACGATATGTTTCCAAAGTCCCGCGGCTGAATTGTTGTCACCTGCTGGCACCCCAAGCACATCTCTGTACAAGACTCCCTGACGCAACGCATCTTTCATGATCGTCATGTTACCCGTAGCAACAGCATAGTATGCGAGAAATGGCGGCACCATAAAGGTAGAATCGGACCATAGTTCGGCCACGTCCTCTCGATGACTGATGGCTCCGTTTTCCCACCGTGGTACAACATTGATTAGATGGTTCGCTTGACGGGTAGCGGCGGACGTGTATGGCGGTATCGTTTTCCCAATGAGGAGAGCAGCTGTACCAAGCGAAGCCGGATCACCCGCAGCACCTGAACCAAATCACGATATTAGAGCCGTGGGCTTTGAGAATTCCAAATGCGACCAGTGTTGACTTACCATCCCCCTCAATAAGGGTAGTGGAGTTAAGTCGTATCAAAGGCTTAGCATAAGCCAATGGGTACGCGTTGTTGACATCGAGGTTGGGAATTCCCCCATTTGGAAATGCCCTTGGAGCAAAAACCGAGGTATTGGGATTGTACCAGTCTATTAGTGCCAAGGAGAGGGAACCGTATTCCCATGAATGAGTCGCCAATCGCTCAGCTTGAGCAATCACTTTTAACATCAACGTTGGAGAGAGCATGCTTCGAAATAACCTGTTTGCTGAGGGCAATGAATTCTGCGTGGTGTCGCAGCTGACAGTGGCCGCTACAGAGCTGAGTACTACCGAGGTCCAATCAGAGACATGGTACTATGGTACATTGCTCACCATAGTAACCAGTCCGCCTATGAAGATTCTTCAGGGTCGATCACATATCTCAGAGCTTTGTGTGGTTGGGGAGTGGATATAGTCTGAATTATGGAGGCGTAGTTCACGGTTCCCGGGTAGATTGTACCACAGTACGGTAATGGCTGATGTGCGTCTGGGGTCCATCCAAGTCGAGTCAATGGGCCACTTCTTCACCTCAATAGTTGAATCGGATCAATCACGATGGAGACTACACGACAGGCCCCTTTCTTCATGCGAGCCACTGTCGAAGGGTTACATACTGGTTCGCGGGAGAGCAAGAGATCCGCTTGAGAGAAATTACCAATGGCACCGTATTATAGTAATCGGGCGCCTCAATTGCTTCCAATTCACGGATGAGCAGGACAATTTTATTGGGGCTTGGTTAAATATCTGCATGTTGCCCGGACTCTGGTTGTCATCAGTCTTCTCCTGCATCAACCATCTCAAACGTGTTCTCAATTGAGGAAGTTCGGATCCTCCATCCATTCTTCGCCGCGCTTACTCATCGGCTCTTTCTGTGGGTACCCAAATCCCGTGTCCAATCTCAACCCTGAGGTGTGAAACACGGTTGAGTCCCGGCCCTCATCCCAGCCATGATCATGCCTTGCTTCCCTTGGCGCTCCTCGCCTCAAACACCAACAGAAAGCAACCAACACAATGCCACGGGATTATTGAAACGCAGACCCACGTGGCTCCGGCGAGTCCTCCAGTGCGGCCTCCAATCCTCACCCAAAGAAGAAAATCCACAACAACAACAACGCGATATACCACAAACCATTTCCGCCGAAACAACAACCTCCACTCCCATTCCCGACGCTGAATTAACAACGACGACGACAACCACCCCCAATGATGTCACCAAAATATCCCCTTTCCTCCTCCTCCCCGCCGAACTGCGTCAAAAGATTCTGAAATACACAGTCACCGACACCCAGATCGAAAACACCCTCCTCTACGAATCCGTCCGCACAAGCCCCTCCACCTGGGAAGCACGCGTGTACTACTTCGACGGCCACGAATTCGCCTGGGACTCCGAGGCAACCATGTCCTCACGAGCGCCCTTTCAAGAATCACAGGCGCTCTCTTCCGTGCACCCGTTATGGAGGGAAGATATGAAGTATGTGACGAAGCAATGGGTGAAGCGCGTGAGAGCGATTGGGGAGGAGAAGCAGAAGGAGGTGTTGGAACATATGGGTGGTGCGGAGGGTGGATCGTCTATTTACAGGGGGTTTGAGGAGGCGAGTTGGTTTCCCAAGGGGGATATGAAGAAGAGGGTTGATTATTTAATGTTGGGGCCGAGGTGATACCATGGTTTGTTAATCGATAATATACTAATTTTTAATCGTAGTTTTTGAGTGTGTCAGGCTGGTTTCGTGTTGGCAGCCTTGTGATCGGTCCTTTTTGTTTGTGGCTTCGGGTTTGTCATGATTCGGGTTACTTATCGGCGAGGCCTCAAGTCGTGAATTTTAACCTCCCAGGTTGCTACTCTCTCGTTGTTTTATGTCCAGGTTATGCTCACACCATGAGCAAGTGCTGTATTAAGAACCATGATGCGGCCTCTCCCACATCAGCTTCCTAGGTCTAAATCCATCTTTTCAAAAACTAAGTGGTGTTTTCCGTTGAGATGATAAGACGTGTCGACGGAAGTTTCAAATTGGTCCCGAAGGTAGAGTATCCAGTGCACGGGAGAGTGCAGACTTGACCAAAGTCACGTAGCTCGAGAACGATGAATCAAAGATCGAGATGATTCATTCGATCATCTTTCAATCGCTATCCTCGTCGCTGCTTTCAGCTTCTGTTTTCTCTTCCTCTGCTTCCGTCTCCGCTTCGTCATTTTCGCCGGATCCAACCATGATAAACGCTTTTAGACAAGTAATGCGGTTTCCCGTTTCATACTTGGCCAAAATTTGCCCCACTTGGAGGATGGACTTCGCGGGCCCCACTACTTCTTTCTCCTTCGCTTTCAGCTTCTCGGCCACTTGAAGCTCCTCAGGCATGAGAGACCAAAATCTGATGGTCCCATCACTGCTCGCCGTACAAACAACATAACTGAAGGCTCCCTCAATCTCTGTGCTCGATTCCTGCTCGCCAACAGCCAAAATTTGGAAATCCTTGATTCGTGTCGTAATGTCCACAGCGCGGCCCCCAAGTTGCGCCACCAATGTTGCTTCCGGTATCTGTTTCTCTTTCGTGGCCCTTTCTCCATTGGTCGTCATTAATTCAGCCTCGGATGCCTTGGTATCATAAAACAATATCCGTCCATCTTCCGTTGAGATAGCCACGATGTTCTCCTCGCTGCCTGGAACATACGCCATCTGATGCACTTTCGTCGCTGGTACCGGAATGATCTTGGACTTGGGTTTGCAATCGATATCATACACCACAGCGCCTCGCTCGAAGGCAATGACGAATTCCTCGCCGGTTGGATCCCAGATTATCTGTCTTCCTTCACCGGTTCCAAATTTGCCTTCGCCGACCTGTTGCAACATATCTCTTCCAAAATTAAGCACACCAGCTTTCTTGCCTGTGACCAAATTCCACAAGCGCATTGACCGTTCGCCTTTTCCGACTGTGAGCATGAGCTTCATGCTTGGATGGACGGCGAAATCATTAACGCCTGCTGGGACTTCGCCTGGACCAGCGGTATCTCCACTAGGCCGTCCAACTGGTTTCGGCACGGGCGCCTTGATTGTGGTGAGCACGATGCCATCTTTTGTTCTCGCTACAGCGATATTGTTGTCCTCGGCCGCGGACAGTAGTTTTGAATGCGTTGGAAAGTAAAGCGATGTGATAGGACCATTGTGATGTAAAAGCGAGCCGAGCTCCCTGTTCCGCGTGTTGGAGGCGACTGGGACGTTGGAGAGGGAAGGGGTGACGGGCACATTCCTGCCGGACTTGGGGACTGAGGGAGTAGCGATGGAGATGTTGTAGAGATTGATGCGTTCATCGTTACTGCCACTTGCAAGTATTATTCTGGTCGAGGAATCGGCATCTTGGGGTATTGGTGATATTGCGAGACATCTTATGGCTGATGTATGGGCATTGAAGAGGAATGAGTCCGAGAACTTCACTTCGGGAAGTGATTCGCCTTCTGATATCGTGTCCTCTCCATTCATTCCAATTGCGCCTGTAGGTCTGAGGACGCTGGAAGGAATGGCAGCGATTATTCCGTGCAGTGTCCGCTCGTAGGAGCCGGCGACGACCTGTATATAGGTGGTTTTCGAGGGATTCGTGGATTCAGCAACCTTTCTGACCTTTCCATTCGGAGCCTCGAGGGCGGGCGCTGCTCCTCTCTTCCTTTTGGACATGATTGTGTAGATATTCGTGAGTGTTGTAGACCTGTCAGTTGCGGCTGTTTGGCTCCTTGGATAATTTTTCGTTAGTACTTAGGCTTCCTAGTTGGCAGGGGTCCAATCCTTGGCTATCGCGGTCGGCGCTCGTTTGGAGAGGGAATTCCGCTCTACAATCACCCAGCACTGGCAGTCGAGCAACCAAAGAACCTCCATCGAATACTACAATAAGCGACAATAAATTCATCAAACACGACCGACTGTTCCGTCTCCATGCGGACGCCCATTCTCCCACACCGTTGAGCCTTCATATGTCATTCACAACCCATCGCCATGCTGTTATCGAGACGAAAAAGAATGAAATCAGGTGCGTTCCCGTCGCGGACAATGTCCATTCGCCATGCCATTTTATTGTTAGGATGCATGCGAAAACAGAAATCGCATTTGTTTTATTATTGGTTCCGTGTTGCGGTGCTGACATGCCATTCTGTACAGACAAGCTGGTTTGGACCTCCACCGGAAGCTGAGGAGCCTCTATTTGATCAACAACTTCGTGAGGGGGCCCCCTAAGCCCCACGAGATCGACTACGACGCGCCTCTCGACCCCGACGGCGAGGCCTTTGTCGAGAAGAATGACATCTTGAAGTAAGAAATAATGCTCCTTGCTTTGCGCAATGCGTTTATGTCCTATTGGACGCGTCAAGCCTCGCTGTCGCGCAGTTGCTGATTGTCGCATTTCCAGCGGCCACATCTTCGATGACTCCTCTCTCCCATTTCCATTCAACACCACCACCGCCCCTGCGCCTTCGAACCCGTCATCTTCCCAGGCGCAACCTCCCGCGCACTCAGTCCCATCTTCCTCTCTCATCTCAGGTGTCGTACCGCCACTGCGCGATTCCACTTCTTCGCCAGTTTCGAGACATCAGCGACCCGACTCGACAGCACCCTCGCCCTCGTCACCTTCTTCCGTCCCGCACCAAGACCTGGATCATTCTCAGACCACTGTGTCTAATGTCCAAGAACAGCTCAGCGATGCAGCTGCCACCTCGAATTCGCTTGCGCCCTCTGGAGCTGTTGCGACAACAGATGCTAACAAATCTCAACAACCTCTACCCGCGGATCCCAATGTACCGTCTTCTCAACCAACACCACGACGGGCCAAGGTCATTCATCTACCATCGCAGGAAGAGCAAGAGAAGCATCTGCGGCAGTTCGAGCGCGCTCAAGAGGGAGCCCGGCAGAGAGAACGTAGGGAGGATGAGAGTATAGGACTCTCAGTATCGGTACCTGGCCCCGATGCTGCTTCTTCACCCTCTTCCACGGCTGGCGCCTATTCCACATCCACTCCCAAACCACCGCAGCACTCCCCAGATACGAGCCCTGATGCAGAATACTCCCCTGCTCGACAGGCTCATCTACAAGAGACTAACTTCGATCAGGGTATGTCACAGATCAACAAGAATGGTCGATCTACAGATATGCTCAGCCCACCAGACACGAATGCGACGCCGGAAGCACAGCTACAGTCGGAAGCAGAACAGGCAGCCAATTCGTTACGGTATGGAGATGGCGCTACCAATGGCGAACCATCCAAGACGATAGCTCCCTCGGACATCACAATGGAAGATGCTGCAACGAACGAGGTTCAATCAACGAAACGCGAATCGACCGAGCCATCTTCAACCTGGAAAGTGCCTACGAAACCTGCTGGATTAATTGATACCGAAGTGCAAGACGATCCTCTGATCATCCGCCAAAGGACTGATCCGGACGGAAACGGAGTCGTGCCAACGGAGGAGCCAACAAGGCGCGTGACAAGAGTTGCGTCTGGCGCTATCAGACAGAAATCTGTTTCTGAGATACTCGGAGAGATTCCTAGGCCGCAAAGTGTGAGCGCAAGTCGGAAAAATAGCAGTCAAACTGGCCCACTGTCTGCTCCTTTCTCCATGAGGGAGTCATTCGCGCCTCCAAAGGAGGACAGAGAAAAGTCAAAGCGTTCCATGGTTGTGTTTCCCAAAAAGGAAAAGACTCCATCGCCAATTCGAGCAAGTAAATACGAGCCCGATGGATACCTTGCTTTGAAAGGTGCGTCTGAAGATCCTGAAAAGGACTATTTGCGACCGCTCTTCTTGCACCAAGCCTACGTTCAACCTCGTGCTCCAGCTTTCGAGAATCTCATCCAAGGGGCGCACAAGACTCTTACCACGGATAACATATACGCAAACGTGAGGGAAAGCATTGATTACCGTATCCTGAGACGGATATACCAGCTTCAAAATGCTAATAAATGGTCGCTGCGCCAAATGGCCAAATTCCCGGACCCGCTACCACCGATCACGCACCAGGATCACCTACTTGCAGAAATGAAATGGATGCGCACTGATTTCCGAGAAGAGCGCAAATGGAAGGCAGCTGCAGCTCGCCGTCTGGCGGAAGTTTGCTCAGTCTACGTAGCGGCGCCTGAAGAAGTTCGTGCACACATGCGGGTCAAGGCCAAGAATCCTCCAAAATCTGTCGAGGATGCGCCTTCTGATGCCGTGGACAATATGCCAGAACTTGAGCGAGAAAACACCGAGTCTGGCGAGTCGCTCGAAAACACTCCAGATATTCCACCTTTCGACACGATAGCGCCTACTGCCCTTTTTTCGCTTGGCTTCGATGATGTTGTCTTCCAATTGGACCCGACGCCTACCGGCGAAGGAATACTGAATGAACTGCCATTATACGAAAGCAAGCCAGTCGAGCCTCTGCCATATTTCATAGCGGCAGATGCCCAGAAGAATCAGATTCTCCCAGTCTCAAAATTCGCAACTACGACCGCAAAGTTGGTACCGAAGCCTTCCGGTCCTCCCCGGAAAAGAAGCAGATTCGATTATGAATCGGAGGAAGATGAAACAGTCACTGGGTTCCAACCAAGGAAGCGAAGCTCGTCCGAAGTTTCATTGTTCCTCTCGCCGGCACGCCGTTCGCCCAGGCATCGCGAATTACCGCCAGAAGAAAGCGATGTTGCTCTCTTCAATCCCATCAACAGACATATCCGAGACCGGCTACGTGCTAACACCGCCTTCCGGCCGCCTTGGGAGTTTAGCATGCCAACCACGAATTTCTTCGAAAACAGGATACCATCTCAGTGGACATGGGACGAGGACCAGAAATTGAGAACCTGCGTCAAGAAATTCTCTTACAATTGGTCCCTGATAGCCATGGAGTTGCAAGCATTCACACAACCATCGCTATTTGTTGCTGCCGCTGAACGTCGCACGCCTTGGGAGTGTTTTGAGCGTTGGTATCAATTGGAAGGACTGCCAAACGATATGGACAAGACTGCCTACTTCAAAACCTATCGACAACGGATCGAAGCAGCGAACAAGACTGTTTCAGCTCAAGTTGCTCAACAAATGCAGAATCCAGGACCCGGCCCTCAATTCAGGCGGAGACCCAATACCCAACCATACCGGGTGGAGCGAAGGAGAGACACACGTCATATGACAATGGTTGATAATATCCGCAAGCAAGCTCGCAAGCGCGAGACGGCTCTCCACCGCCAGCACGAGTCCGCCAAAGCTTCGGCTCTTCGCAAACAGCACAGCGAAACGAATCAAACTAGGAATAGTGGAATACACACTCCCCAAGAATTCAGCCGTATGAAACATGAGCGGGAGCTCAAGATGCAGGAACGGCAGGAAATCTACCGACAGCAGCTCTTGCAACAACAGCAACAACGAACCGCAGCAATGCAACGGTCTCAGATGCCAGGTGGCCAGCAACCGCCCATGCCAAACGGAGCGGGTTCCCAGTCACGCGTTGGGGCTCCTAACGGCGCACAGGGACCCAGTCCTTCAGCACAAATGCCTAATGGTCAGCCTGGTGCTAACGTCCAACAGCAACGTCCACCATCTCAAGGCATGATGCAGGGAGGCGCCAATTTTAACAACGGAGCGATGAATGGCATGGGTGGTCTCAACATTCCACAGGCTCAAATGCAAGCCATGCAAAACCAGCAACACCGAATAAACCATCAAGGCAGTAGCGAAAACCTTCATCGCTTAATGGTCCAACAGCGAGCTCAGCAGCAGCAGCAGCAATACCAGACGCAAATGCAGCACGGCGGGAACAACCTGGCCGTTGCCCATCTGGGCAACGCAATTCAAACTCCACAGATGATTGCAGCCATGCAGGCGGCACAACAACAAAGGCAATTGAGTGGCATTCAAAATAGCCTATCCAGTCCTTCAATGGCTGCCGTCTCTCCGCGACCCCACCCAGCTCAGAATCAGCTCGTTCAGCAGCCACAGTCGTTGTCCAGCGGACACATACCCGCAGTTCATATGCTCCAACAACAAATCGCGAACAACTTCCCCCTTCTCACTGAACAGGAAGTTCTGAAGCGTGCCCAAACAGAGCTGCAAAATCAATTCAACCGCAAGGTGGCACAAAATGCGATGAGCGCAGCTTCAGGATCTCCAGCACCGATGGGCAACCTTGCTCCCATGCAACAAATGGGCTACAGCAATCCTAGCAATGGGATGAATGGAATGCAAGGTGCTCACTCTCCAACTCAGTATCAACAGCAACTCCGTCAAAGCATGCAGCAGCAACAACAAGCTGCGGCAGCGGCGAGACTTGGCAGTGGGAGTCCTGGGATGAGCAATGTTGGCATAGCGAATAGTCGGAGTGCGACACCTAACGGGCAAGGCGGTCTTATCATGCAACGAACTGCAAGTGGGAATGCGATGGGCGATGATAGTAGTCCTGGACTTATGCAGGCGCAGATGGCTAGGCCTTAAGTATTTCTTCTTTGCTTATACATAACATGAGCGATGGAGTTTGCAACGATACGGAACGTTCTTCTTTCTTGTACACACTTGTGTTTCGCTTGTCATGTTCTGTTTGTGCTCGTGATGGACTAGGTTAGATTACTGCCCTCTTTGGTGGGTTGGATGGTGGCTTGCTTGTCTATGTGGGCTTCATATGGTATGGTGTTGTGGAGTTTCCCAGATTCCAGATACCACAAGATGGGTGAGGATCTGGACATGGAAGGTGAATGTTGTCACGGTGCTGCTCTCTTGGACAGGGTTGTTAGACGGACAGGGAGAGCGTCCGTCCTTGTGTATGGACTTTTTTTTCTTTTTTTTCGAGACACAGAAACGCTGGTCCTGCACCAAGCTTACTGAATACAACATCAGGCTCTCGAAGTATGCTTGCGTATGATACCCAATTATGGTGATCTTGTTACTGGTTTCAGCCTTCACCGACCCGTCCAAGTTCGCTCTTGATTCCAAGCGAATCGGCATTGCTGTGGTACTAGTAGCAGGCACGCCAATCATGACAGCTGTCTGACCTTGAAGATGATTCGATGAGCTGGTGTTTCATCCAAACTTGCCTCTCCGTCCTTACAAAATTCCAAACAGGGATCTTCATATCCATCCACCCCACCATCAATGATCCTTGCCTTCCTCCCACACTGCGACTCGACGTCATCTTCCAAACATGTACTCTCCCTGACCGTACCGCGAACCCCACCAAATACCATCTCACCAATCCTACTACCTCTCTACCTCTCTTCCTTTCTTTCTACCTTCCTCTCTCCACTCCTTCTCACCCTTTCTTCTATCCCCCCGCCCCCCTCTCATAAAAGAATGGCCCTAACCGCCTTCAACAATTCCTTCCCTAAACTCTACATCACCGCCGAAACGGACACGGCCTCCCAGTTCGATCAAAAGACGCTGAAGCATTGGCATGAGGAAGGCTTCGATGTTGAGTATATCCCTTTTGGGAATGGAGGGGTTGAGTACGTCAATGTTTTGAAGAGTCTTAGGGTTGGATTGGGGATGGGGGAGGCTTTTGGGATTGTTGGTATGTCCTTCTTTTCTTCTTCTTATTTTCTTTCTTCTTTCTTCTTTCTTTCTTTCCCTGTGTTGGGGTTTCTTTTGTGGTGGGTGGTGGTCCAAAAGTGTGATTTTTGGTTTTCATTTTGGGAGTGACGGTGTGGTGGAAGGGGTCATAGTTCTTCTTCCGAGAATTGAGAGACAACAGTGGTTGGATTCAGACATGGTAAGGTATTGGAGGATCTTATTTTGGATTTGAAAGATGTCATGAATAGTTCTTGGACTGCAGAGATTGACATGATATATAGCATTCGGCGACGCAGCAGCGGCCTGTCTAGAAACATTCCATAAACCACCTCTCAAGCTTGCAGTAATGGTCGCCTACTACCCGACTGCCATCCCAGACCCGAAAACACCGTTCCCACCAGGTTGTAATGTCCTCGTCCACTTCGCCGGTGCCTCGTCCTCGGTCGGCGTAACCACAACTCCTGTAATGCTCGGCCTGCAAGGCAAACGGAAAACCGTTAAACGAAAGTTACCAGAGGGATATGGGGCGGGAGGTATTGGGGAGTTGGCCTATCCGAGTTATGTGTATGAAGATGCGGAGCCTGGTTTCGCGGAACATGATGTGCAAGAGTATGATAAAGTAGCGAGTCGGTTGAGTTGGTCGAGGAGTTTGAGTACGGTGAGGAAAGCTTTTGGGATTGAGATCGATTTGGAGAGGGTCTGGGAGGAGCATGTTGAGCTTGAGTTTTCGACGAAGGATGCGGATAGGACTATGGAAACGATGGTCAGGAATCCTTACGTGAATCATGTAAGTCTGTACAGCAGAGACACAGTATTATCCTAGCTAACAACAGCTACACACAGGTGCCCACGTTGACCGGAGGCATAGGCAAGAAAGACCTGCGCAGATTCTATGCCGACTTCTTTATACCATCCAATCCGCCATCATTAAAAATGAAGCTATTATCCAGGACTATAGGCGCCGACCGAGTGGTGGATGAGATGCTGATTTCCTTCGAGCACACGCAGGAGATGCCGTGGATGCTTCCAGGGGTACCGCCAACCGACAAGCCTGTCGAGGTAGCTCTCGTGAGCGTGGTATGCATACGAGGTGAAAAGCTGTACCATGAGCACATCTACTGGGATCAAGCAAGCGTACTCGTCCAAATAGGCCTCCTCGATCCATCACTTATTCCAGACGCGTTCAAAGGCAAGGTCAAGAGGCTACCGGTAGTGGGAAAAGAGTCGGCGAGGAAGGTCATGGACGAGGAAAGCGAGCCCAGCAACGAGCTTATAGAGGAATGGTAGGCGGGGCAACTACAGAAGAAAGATTGGTATCAACGAGTGTGTATGTGTGACTTGTATTAGTCCCGGCTGCCTCATTGATGAGGTGACAGGGTGGAGAAGACACGGGTCTGCTAAAACCCCCATGTTAATCTCCCACTGATTAAAAGTGTGCTTCGAGGTCATTGAGAGGACGCGAGAGGCAGGCAAATCGTGGGGTTGCGCAAAGCGCGAGCTATTGAGGTCTTCTAAAGACTCCGTCAATACAGTGCAAAGCCGCGGCCAACGTACATGCCAGGCCGGTCCGCAAGAGTAACGGTGGCCAAGTAGAGACGGCTGTGTGCAGTGCGCAATGGGTGTGTAGAGGTTGTCGTTTGGAAGTTGTGCTTCAAATCAATGGAGCATGCCACCAATCTCATGGCCGACAGCTGGCGAACTGTGGCAAGCCAGGAGAAGGATGAGAGGCATCACAAGAGGAGAGAAGAGGCTCGTCGTATTGGATACGTTGCGCGGTGAAGCGAGGAAGCTGGTATGAAACTGTTGTTGTAGTTTTGATGGAGGGCGAAGTTCTTGAAATAAAAAATTGCGACTAAGTGGAGCTTGGCACGTGATCTAGACCCCTGCTCGTCGAAGAAATCCCTGCATGCTATGGATTACGAGTTGCTAGCATTGTGCTTTCAGGATTTCGCTCCAAAGGTTTCTATCACTTACCTCTAGCAGAGAAATCATTCAGTGTTGAAATATAAAAGTTCAAGTTTCATCCATCAGCATAAACACGTGATCCAAATAACGCCTTACCAATTGAAACTTTTTTCCATTCCTCCCTCTTCTCTTCTCCTTTACACTTATCAGAACGCATAAATCAACCAACACCTCTTCCAATTCATGAGATGTCTGGTCAGATTGCGTACCAGACCAACTCTCCATTTACGGAGGCACACACTGGCTCTGTCGCCTCTCAATGGCGATTAAAACCCAGATGTGTGCCAAACATACTTTTCGCCTTTTGTAGATACTTGACCGTGTCATGCATTAAGCTGGATACTTCAGCTCGTATACGGGCTTTCGATAAGTAGAGCAGGATTATGCGATATACTGCTTGATAAGAAGTGCCCTTGTTTTGGGATGTTAATTGGGGATATGAATTTTTTTGGATCATGATGTTTGGGCAAGCTTTGAGTTATTGGGTTGAGTAGGCTGGCGTCGGATTTTCATATAGCACGTCTGAATGATCATCATTCTTCGTCTCTTGGAGTCGCTAGCGCAAAGGTCGTTTTCCCCCTTGATTCTCAAATGTCGTATGCAAAGAGAGAGACTTTTTTGCGGGACGGCTTTTCTTCCCCCTTTCCTTCTCACAATAACTATAAGTACTACTCTATCGTGACCAATTCTTGAGTCTTTTCCATCGGCCCTTGCACATTTGGACGTTATAGTAATCTCCAGATTATGGTCGAGACTATGTCTCCATCACGCTTATTATACTCGTTCCGGACAAGTCCCCTATCAACGGCATGCCTGGGTTGGGCTCAACTTCGATCTCCTAAAGTTAATTCATTATTACGTACCGCCGCCCTGTTCTACGTCGGCCTCCGATCTCCTCGATATACCAGCACCATGTCACGAACGCCTGCAAATCCCATCCAAAATAACAAAATACCAAAGAAGGTTCTCAAGCCCATGGAGCAAGTAGTGGGAGATTCTGGACGTGTATATTCTGTTCAAAGAATCTTACAGGAAAGAGAAGGCTATCCATGTCGAGTGTATCTTGCCACGTAAGTATTTTTGAAGCTACTATTCCTTTTAAACACTGATTTCTTTGGCCAGCTCCGAAAATCAAATGTTCATTCTCAAGGACATCGTCGAAGATCAATTCAAGTATTATCATGATATGTACAACGCTTTGAGCAGTCCATACGTTCGATCATTGGAAGATACAGTATCGAAACAGTCTATCTTCATCTACAAGTATTTGAATGGTCATCTATTGGAATTGGCTCAAAAGAACCTGGCACTCCAGGAGACGAAACGAGTCCTAAAAGATGCGCTCCGAGGGCTTGCGGCGCTCCATGATCAGGATATCGTCCATACTGGCAAGTCACGCTTCTTTTACAGCCCCTGCATACAGCGCTAATGTGGTGCAGATATCAAACCGAACAACATTATGATTGACTGGAAGGAGGATCGTGGCGAAATTGTCATTGAACAAGCTCAACTCACGGACATTGAAGACTCTGCATATGTAGGCTCTCGTCAAGCGATCGTCGGCAAGCAAATGGGTAATTACATGTGGCGTAGCCCAGAAGCACACGCGCTAGGACAGGTTCATAAATACTCTGATATGTTCTCCTTTGGCATAGTAGTAAGTCTCCCTTGTGCGTAATCATCTTGATACTCGAACAAGAATTAACCAAATCTCTCGCACAGTGCATCTACGCCGTCACCAAACGCGTCATCTTTGCCGTCGCTGAAGAAGAATTGGAAGAAGGGAAGGTGGAGCTACTCTCCATCGTTCTTGAGCATCAAATCTCCTACCTTGCAGATCAAGAAGGCCTCGATGGATTGTTGGAGCATCTTGGCGATAGCCCTTGGGTCAATATATTCCGAGTCATTAGAGATGGCTTCGGTACGGAGAATCCGCGTAGACCGTTCGCGTTGTGGGGAGACGTTGAGGCGGATTTCAACGACCTTATTACTAGGTTGACGAACTTTGATCCAAAAAAGAGAATGACCGCGCAGGAGGCATTAGCGCATAAATGGTTTGCAAATACTTGAGAATTTTGGGGTCTGGTTTGTTTGTATTTTCTACTACGGTGGCGCTTTGGTGATGATACTACTTCTCAATTAGTATTTCTTAGTTACCTAAGTAAACTAAAAATCAGTAAGATCTAAACTTGTTAATTAGTAAATAGCCTCTACCCAATCTTTCAACATATTAATAGCTGGAAGTTGGTATGGGCTCCGTGTTCTTAGAATGCCATGATTCTTCGTACAAGCTAGCCGTATACTTTATCAAGCAATCTACCCGTTATTTGTTGATATATCAACTCATACTCTTAACAAATTATTATACCTAAGAAAATGCGCTCCAGATTTTAGAAGAGTATTCCCGTAGATATCAAAGACCCTAAATGAACGGCAACAGTCTCTCCCAAGGAGTAATTGATACCCTCTTGAACGAACGGTTGCCCTGAATTCCTTTGCTTTAGGCATAGTAATACCTCGAACTCTACTTTCCCTTTGGTACGTTGATAGTGAAAACGCAAAAAATGCGTAGATATGGCGAGTAAGGCAGCATTGCTGAATTGGGAATGTTCCTCGGAATATCAAAGGCGACGTATATTATTACCCGAAGTTGTTATTTTCTACTTTCGTCACTTTCATTACTTCCATCAGTTTTCTGTTATCAAGACTATAGGAGGGTTCAAAGCTGATCGTCACTTCGGGATCGCCATGAATGTAGAGAGAGTTGATTGACAATGTGTCAACCCGATTCTTACTAGAATTTACCAATGGCTAGATGCTTCCGAATTCTCCCGAAGCCAAGCTTAATCTTATCCACTTTCGTCTTTATACCTGCTGCCTTCTCTTCACCTTCCTTCTCAGACTTCTTCTCGTCTTTCATTTTGTCCTTGCGAGTGTATTTAGCCAACAACTGCAGTAAGATGTTCATCTGATGGATCTCCTCATACAACAAGGTGTAAACAGCGTCAGTCGCCACATTAGTCACCTGCGAGTAGTTTTCGATTTCCGTGGAGAGATGGTCCTTCAAAGCCTCGTAGATAGCACGGACATCTTGAGATGCGGATGAAGATTGAGGGAGTCGCCAGCTTCGAGGCTTGTGGCTAAGGAGAGAGGCGGTCAGAGGAACAATAAACTTTGGCCCAAACTTCAAAGCGATACGGATTGCCGCCTGGATCTCCTCCTTCGTTAATGGTGAGATTGACTGATCCTGAGACAAGGGTTTAATGTAGTTGACCAGCCAGTAGCTAGAAGTGTATGGTACTAAGACATCGAAATCGTCGCTGATGGTCTCAGTCCAAGGGATGGACTTGTATCCTGACCCAGGTCCTCCTTCCACGACCCCATGCACAAGGTATTCATGAATATAACTCCTCTCAGCTAGACCGACATGTTGGAGGTTGAGGACGTGATAGATGCCTGTCTTGGGATACTTTCTGGTGTCAATGATAGACATACGGGCTTCGGGATCTCTGTGCTGCGACCAGAATTCGACAGCAACAATGAGGCTTGCTGCCCACGAGCTAAATTGACTTTGAAGGGGCGTCAACCCGTTGATATGATCATTGATCATGATGCTGAGTTCCGGAATGAGGTAAATATTGTCAAGAGCGCCGGATCTATCGATACACGCACGCGGCACCATCTTGACGCTGTCTCCGTTTCTGAGTTCGATTCCACTTCCTGATTGAGGGCGGGAAGCACGGAAGAGGTAGACGGGAGTTTTTCGCCGGCTTTCTGCGGATCTGTCAGCTCAGAAGGGTCAAGGATTATACCACGCCCTTCCCTCATGTTCACCAAACCAATTGGTCCTCTCGGACTCAAGATGGCTAGCCAAAGACTGCTAGGGATGTGGCTTATGATATAATCAGATATTGGTCGATATCGATTGATCTTGAAACAGAATACTATATCTTGGTACATGGAATCGACTTGTCGATGGTCCGGAGGGGAAATAATTTGTTGCTCAGCCGTACTTACTTACCTTCAAGGCGGACTTGCGTGTCCTCGGGGTATAATCCTGTTTGTTTCACAAGCTGAGGCTCATATTGCGTGAAGGGAAGCTGTGTCGAAATGTGTGCACCAGAAAGTGATGTGGCCAGCTCATCATATGTTCCCGCCTTCAATTCGCTACCGGGTTTGGTTGCCAGTCGGGTCTTTGATTCGGTATCGATCTTGCTTGCGGCGACAGAAGCATAAGTTGACTTTGTCTTCTCACCGCTGTCGCATGGCTCTGGCTTAGGTCTTGCGATCTTAGAAGACTTAGGAGGGGTGTTTGGTGTGTCTGGATTCTGTCGATTGAGTCCTGGTTGCCGGTTTGCTCTCTTGTCATTTGGTTGGCAAATCAGTGCGCCATGATGTTCATCAAGATGACTATAATCTTTTCGTGCTAGGACTGGAAGTGTTGTTGATGTATCCAGTGTTGACCAGAACACTTGACATGAGCGGCCAAGGCTGAACTGTCGGAATCTTTATGCCAGCCTACCTGTCTCGAAGTAAACTCGAATTGAAACGTGCTGCCATCAGCACTCACAGCTTATATTCAATGTTTCTCCCTCATCAGCCACCTTCTTGGAAAGTAGATACCGTCGTACTTAGAAACCGACCATCTGCCTCTTACATCGAGGAACATCTCCAGGGCGACAAAGCAAAATCTCTGGCACTTGAAGACCAGCACAAATCTGTTCAGCGCTTTCAACTATAGATCGACGTCTTTGGCGCTTCTGATGAGACTTGGCAACCGAATTGCGAGAAATATACTGTCCCCGATTTCGAGTTGAGAATCTGCAAAGTCAAAGGCATCGTCGGCCAATGCTAAACGATGACGGCGACGCCCGACGGTCTTCAAGAGGTAGAGAAATCTAGCCCGATCCAATTTTCGTTTCGCGAGTGTATCCCGAGAGAGAAGCAGCATATAGAGGTAGAGAGACCTTTCCCGGCTGGAATTCTTTTCAATCATTGTCGCCATGACTCCACAATGACGGCAACACCTCAAGCTACCCCACAGTCTGTCGATATTCTTGTCCTCAGTTTTGAGAAAGCAGGAAGAGACCTGGTGCAGAGCCAAGCTACAGAGCTTGGGAAGAAATGTGCTGTCATTGAAACGCAGTGCATTGGAAGAACGTGCCCGAATATTGCGCGTTTGCCGAGCAGGAATTTCATCTATTCGGCGGATGTTGCACATCGTGCCCGTCTGCTGAAGCAATACGGAACTGAGAGTCAGATCGCGAGTGCAGATGTCATCGCGACGGACATGAAGGCTGTCGTGGCGCGAAGTCGAAGATGATGACAGGGCGAATCGACATGCATCTTGGAGATTTCCCAAGCAAGGATCGACAATGTATCTATATCAGGGCTGATGGACCCAAAGCCGCGGGTACCGTGGAGTTATCTGGATGAAGATTCGAGTTATCTTTCCTCGGCTGTTCCGCCAAGAGTGAGGGATTGAAGCCGCTTTCCTGTGGTGGTAGATAATTCTGGAGTTGTTGGCATCACATAGTGGAGGAAAGAGACGTCGTAATAGAGTCGTGAGGGGTGAACAATATATAGGTAAAACCGGCTGTATTTGTTGTTGTTTCTCAGTCCGCGAAGACCGGGACGGGATGGAAGGAACCTCCCTAGGTTTGTGGTTGTATAATCTTGATTACGTAACCTAGATAGATGCATCTAATCCACCCGATCACTGCTATTGTTAGCTCAGCGCACAGCGGAAAAGTTATCATGTGTAACTTGATATTGCTGTCGCTGAGTTTCTCGCAAAACCAAATTCCAAGATCGCCAGGATTTTGACGACATTGACCATAAGTTCATGTTCCTTTGGTATAATGCGAGTGTCGCAATTCCTAGAGGCCAGCCAATGTTACTGAGATAAAAAAGATAACCTAAATCTCTGAGTAAGACTATCCGATTGCAACGCAATTGGTAGATTTACCCAATAGCCACCCAATATGTCCGAACTCGCGGCCGGGAAAATCGGTAAACTTCATTATCTCATCACCACATCGCGATCCTTCACCATTGTAACTCGCGCTCGTGGCTCAGGTGATACCGGAAGTAATTCCTAATTGTCCAACTTGGAAACGTAGTGCATTGTAGACTTAGCAATCCCATCCTTGATTTCTGGCGATATTCCAAGTCTTGACGGATGAGGCGTGAGAGTCTATTAGACTCTATGAAGCTAGACACCATTGATATGCCATCTTTGAAGGTCGGATAAACTTGTCCTTAAAGTGTTTACTCATATTGCGTCGCCGTATTGGTTGAGAAGATCTCGATTGGAGATCTTAATATTTCCTAGACACTTGGAAGATCTATGGACGGCTATGAGGGAACAAATTCTGATCAAGTTGTTGTAGTCAGGCAGTACCGAAAAGCCGCGCTCGTTGGAGAAAAGTTAGAACCGTTTGGCCAAGTCTATGCTACGAGAAAGATTTCGGGGAGGCGGAGCAAAAGCTGAAGTAAGTTTAGAAATTTCGGGGAGGCGGAGTATAAGCTTAAGTAAGTAAAAACTTGGGGAGTAGATCCTCCAAAGTTAGAAACAGGGCACGTTCCGGCGCAAAGAGGACAGCGTCCGATAGTCGGAGAACTAAGACAGGCGATATAAGAAGACGAGTAGTTCAATATTCCGATAGTTATTTAGATATATCTAGTTGGACGTATATACACTTGGCGCGAAAAGGTCTAGCAATTGTTTTTCGCTTCAAAGGAGGGTGCAAATTTTGTAACTCTCCATCTTTGCTTCCGCTGCAATTCTCCTTCTGCAAAGTTTGATACTGCTGCCTGATGCTAAGCAGATTAAGTATGAGATATCGGTAATAGGAAGTTGGATTGTTGGAAAGAACCAACAACTGTCGCACGTGGAAGACTAGGATATGGAACCTGCGCTCGTTTCGCGGGGTAAGGCTGAACCTTAACCTTAAATTGTGGGTCTCAACATCCAAACATCAACACAACGCGAACCTTGAAAGGCTTCAAGTTGTTTTCATCATACTTTCACGGCCAACACGACCACAATGCGCGTCAATACAGAAATTTCCACAGGATCGAGACCAACCTGCGGTTTTCCTAGCAGTTTTCTATTCTGAAATTGCCAGGATATCATCAAAATCGCTTTGAAGTTGGGCGTCGCATATCAACTCTGTAAGCTTTTACGCTACCGAGGAAAATTCTGCAAAAGTTTAAAATCAGAGCGAGCTGCTGCCTAGTGGATCAGTTTTTAGCGCCCCAGCTCAGCTGGAAGAACCTTTCTTCCAGCTCATTTTCTCCATCGATCCTATTCCCCCATCACAAGTTCACAACCTCCTTCACAGCTTGCCATCTGCCTCAACTTCACACACCCACACAACCACTACGCGCACAAGGCTTCAGCAGTCTTCCCACTCGCTTATCTACTCTCCTGCCTGCATTTTTTGCAATCCTTTGCAGCCCCAGACTGCGCGTCGTCGTCGCATGTTTGCTTTCCCGCAAATTTTTCACTCTCCTTCTTGCACAATTCCCACACCACGAACATGAAGCACCAGCACAACACCATTTCCCAACACAACCAAAACACTAGCTCTCATCGCTAGCTCTCTTCATCACCGCTTTATCACCGCTCTATCACCACTTCATCATCGCTTCATCACCGCTTCATCACCGTCCTGGGCACGACGTTAAATCTGCCTGACCTGGAATGTCTTAAACTTATCTCGTCCATAGGCATGGAAAGGGGCTCTGCCCTTGACGTTAAACTTCCCGACCTTCTTACCAAGTCGTAAAACTGGCGGTCTCGAGAGGACGAAAAGCTCGTTCCGGCTGCAAGTGCCGTAAAATCTACTTCCTGGGCCGAAGCGAAAGGCATCCTGACCGCAACGTCGCTAAACTAGTTTTGACCGCAACGTCGTTAAACTATCTTCCCCAATCACCTCCGCCCTCCTCTTCTCTCTGCCCTCGACCTGAGATGTCAGAAAACTCACTCGGACTTGGGAGGTCTTGAAGCTCAGCCACTCCCCATCCACCTTCGCTCACCTCTTCTCCTCATGCCCACATCAACCTGAGATGTCGCAAAACTCATTCGGACCTGGGAAGTCTCCAACTCATCCATCCCCATCCACCTCCTCTTCTCTGCCCTCATCGACCTGAGACGTCGTTAAAATCATTCTGACCGCGACGTCGCTAAACTACTTCCTGAGACGAAGCGAAACTCACTCCGACCGCAACTTGTCGTCAAAACTACTTCCTGAGACGAAGCGAAACTCACTCGGACATGGGAGGTCCTGAAGCTCATCCCGACCGCAATGTCGGAAAACTAGCAAATTTCCCCATCCATTCCGCTTTCCTCGACTTCTCTCTTCCCTCGACCTGAGATTGTCGCAAAAAGCACTCCGACCTGGGCCATCCTGTCGTTAAACTGGACCTTGGACCAGAAAGACATGTCCGCATAAACTGTCCCTTGCAGCTGGACTCAGCATCTCCTCAGGTATGTACCAGCGCATCCCATGCTCTTGACCAATGCTAACATTATATAGCAGCCCTTCTTACGACACCGTTGCCCATTCCACGACCGTACCCAGAGCCCTCGATTTTGGCGACCGCAACGCCGTTCCTCTTGCGCTCCGCTCCCATTCGCCCTCAAGCTCTCCGCCTCAACCTTACTTGCCTCGAAAGTTTTCCCTCCTAAACTCCCTCCCAGATCTTCCTGCCCTGGACTCTTTTACCTTGAAGTCTTCTGTCCTCGACAGCTCGACAAGGCACCGCACCACGATATCGATCCAACACATAATACAAGCTTGGCCAGAAAAATGACCAATCTGCACCGCTCGTCGCAATGAAAGTGTCGCCTCCGGCATGTCAATCGGCTCCATGCTCTTGGGAAGAATCTCACGTCTATCACGTCTATCACGCGGTTATTCGGCGCACCGCCGCCGCCCACGTCACCCTCATATTGTCGACTTCCTCGCCGATGAAGAAAAGTCTTCCCCCCCATGTCGCAGCGCATTCCACAACCATTTGTCGCACCATCGCCAACACCTCATCGTCCCGACCAAAACTACAACATTGCCACTGGACTCCAGACCATGGAGAGACGTCTCTAAACTCTTACCTCCGACTTGGGCACTGTCGTTAAACTGTAACTTGACCAACTGGAGCAAGTCACGTAAACTGTAGACCCCGACCTGTGGCATGTCGATCCAAACTCATCCGGGACCTTTGAGATGTATGTCCCCATAAACTCTTACCTCCGACCAGGCAACGTCGATCCAAACTCACCCGACCCTTGGGATAAGTCGGAAAACTGTAAGCCCCGACCGAAATTGTCGTTAAACTAGGGTTGACCTGAGCAACTTGTCGTTAAAAGGCTCAGACCTGGGCAAGTCTTGAAACTGTCTTTTCTTTCCTTGTCTCCTCCTCACTCTTTTCTCAGCCTCTCTATTTTCTCAGCCTCTTCTTGTTTCCTTTTCGACCTGGGCATCGTCACAAAACTGCAGCCTGACCAACTGGAGCAAGTCATATAAACTGTAGACCCCGACCCTGAGCACGCCGTCATTAAACTGCATTCCGACCCTTGGGATAAGTCGCTTAAACTATAAACCCGCGACCTGGGCAAACGTCGGAAAAAAACTGCGTTCCGACCTGGGCATATGTCGTCAAACTGCTTTCTCTTTCCTTTGTCTTATTCTCCCTCTTCCTCCTTCCTTTTTCTGCTCATCTCTTTTTCTGCCTTTTTCCTCTCTTTTCCCCTCGACCTGGGTATCGTCATTAAACTGCGGCCTGACCATTGGGACAAGTCAATAATCTGTAGGCCCTCGACCTGGGTAGACGTCGGAATAAAACTGCCTCTCCCCTTCTCCTCTCTTCTCTCCTCTATTTTCTCGTCTCTTTTCTCGTCTCTTCTCCTCTCTCTCCCCTTCTCCTCTCTCCCCCCCTCGACCTGGGTATCGTCATAAAACTGCGGCCTGACCATTGGGACAAGTCAATAATCTGTAGGCCCTCGACCTGGGTAGACGTCGGAACAAAACTGCCTCTCCCCTCCCCTCTCTTTTCTCCTCTCTTTTCCTTTCTCTTTTCCTTTGTCCAGGGTACCATTTAGTTGAAATTTACGGAAAATGTGGAGGAAGTCGGACGACGAGCTCCACCTTCACGTGGTGTCCGATGTGAGTAGCCCTTTGCGGTGAAACCAAGAGAGTCTCAAACATTGTCATTTACTTTTTATTTATCTGTATTCATCTCTTCAGTCATCTCGTAGCAGGGTCATCATGTGGTTTATTATTTAACAGGTGTACGTGGAGGAAGTCGGACGACGAGCTCCACCTTCACGTGGTGTCCGATGTGAGTAGCCCTTTGCGGTGAAACCAAGAGAGTCTCAAACATTGTCATTTACTTTTTATTTATCTGTATTCATCTCTTCAGTCATCTCGTAGCGGGGTCGCCATGTAGTTTATGATTTACCAGGTGTATGTGGAGGATGTCGGACGATGGGCTCGCACCTTCACGTGGTGTCCGATGTCAGTAGCCCTTCGAGGTGAAGCTAAGACGAGCTTTTTTCACTTTTGTTCTCTTCGATCTCTTGCATCTTGGTGAGTTGGTTATGGACGATCTTGCCGGAGGTCGGCCGCTCAGTCGTTGTATAGATGGGCTCGGAGGATATCGGAAAATGTGTTTTCTCTAGAGCCGTGTTAGATGGCAATATATCAAGCTGCAAAAGCTTTCCATAATTCTCTGCTGTGTTTGACCAAACCAAACGGAAATCAGATTCCTCATCTATCGCGATTGAAAGCTTCCTCACTGGCTGTGCTTACTTTACCATCACGCGGTAATTTTCCTCAAAGTGCCCCTAGCAGAAATTCACCGTCATGGGTGTCGAGCTAGAAGTGTTATCCCGAATTGAAGTTTTATCAAAGGGCAGCGAGTTGCTGGCCCGGCTGTACTATGACTGACTGACATTATTGCATGGCCAATTGTATGGCAAAATCCCAAACGTCACAGACAGACTTGAGACTTTCTGAGCTGATGTGAGTCGGGTGTGCAAATCTCTCCTCTTCAAGCACGTCCCCTTTGCTCACGAGCCTAGGATTGTGAGAACAGAAACGTGTCAGCAACTGGTTTTCTAGTGGAGCTTGTAGGTTTCCATCCCACCACGAGAGTGCTCTCAGAACGAAATCAAAAGAGCAATATGGGAGAGCGGTCGAAGAAAAGAACGCCCCCAAAACCTCAAATCATAGGGACTCGTTAATTCTCACTGTGCTATTCCTTCTTACTGGAATACGAGAACTCACACGTAGACAGTATTAGACGATACGCAGGTGATTATTTACCGTGTAGCAGATAGGGAACGAAGACCGGTCTTGAATATCTCCACTCGATCGTTTGGCTGGGCAAAAAGTGAATAAAATCACCTGGGGTCCCCAAACGCGTCGTCATGATCTTGAAGATAGTCGTGAGCGCTATAGAAATACTTACTCGCCATTGGCAGACACACAGCGTGTTCGCCGTTAGACCTGTTAGGTATAGTCCTTCGTGAAGTCGAATTCGATGCTTGAGGTTTTCTATCAAATAGTCAGCGAGCACACGCAAGCCCATGTCTTCAAAGTTACCAATATGAATTCCTTTCTTTTCTCTTCATTTCCCTCAAGATCCTTCAATATTCCAAAGAATGGATCTGTCTCAAGAACAGTCATGGGATCGCTCCTCGCCACCCGATCGAGATTCTTGATGCTCCTCTTATCGGTGTATCGCAGAAAGATGTCTCGCCTCACTTTAGCGTATCGATCCAATATCTCTTCACCAGCCTGGCCTTCGTAATAGCCAATAAGACAATCTGCAAGACCTCCAACATCGAGAACTGCCGTCATGCAACCATAGCCACCCATTGGGTTGCACACATGAGCAGCATCCGCAGCGAGCAGAACACGGCCAACTCGGAAAGCGTCAGCACATCGATTGTGGATTTTGTACATGTTGGTCTGCTCAATGCGATACTCTTCAGGTTTCGGACTCCCAGGAGACCATCAGAATCTGATGATTGCATGAGATGATGATCCTTGGTGGTTGATCCTTGGTGGTTTCTTTGATGCATGATACCTTTTTGAAGGGGGGTGCAGTCGTGGAATCCATTGCGATGGCAGTCAGGAGGCAGGCAGACGGTGGGAACGATGGAGGGACCGTTGTCCATCTTTACAGTGGAAATCAAGGATATATATGGGAGATGATGGGTTGATAGTGAAGACGTCGGGAAAGGTTGACGTGAGACGTGGACGTTATCTCATAAATCAGACGCTACCATTGTCCAGTTTTTGTTTCTATACTAGACTATATTTAGCAACTCCCGCCATCTTCCGGTAACTCCTACTAACTCCCGGTAACTCCTGCGCCCTTCGCTAAATTCGGCTTCGCCTTATTTACTACCCCTACTACCTAATTAATAGCCTAGCTACCGATCTACTCTCTTATTTAACCAACCGAATCTAACTCCCGGTAACTCCTCTACTAATTAAACCTCCTAATCCCCGACTGCCTAAAAATATATAATAGTAGCGTCTAAGCTCGTTTAGGCGTAATTTTAGTAGACGTAGCTTTTTTCCCACTTCGAAAATCCGTTAAAATTAATATAACTTTTTAACGACAAACTATATTTAAATTCGGCTACGGTGAAGCTATACTTTTAGTTCTTATTTATATAGTAGTAAAGACTATAGGCCTAGCCTCCTACAGTCTATAGACTAGATAGCGTTCCCGTAGAGGGTCCCTAAAATAAGCTATAATCTATTCCCTTAACCTCTATTAATAATAAACTACTTAAGGTAAGTCTCTACTAGTCTATAGGCCTATTAGATTTATCCTAATCTTATAACCTATAGTCTTATATTACCGCTTTATCTAATCTAGCCGTCGGTATAGTACCCTTGCATTTTGAGAAATTCCGGAAAAAGCGCTAATAAGTAACTCGAAATTCCTTTCTCTTTCTAACTCCTACCGACTCCTACTAACTCCCGTAACCTAAACTTATTAGCCTGACGGTCGGAAACAGGGTAATTGGCTATACTTTCTATAATTATAAGTATATTACTAACTCCTACCAAGTCCTATACCGACGAGGTCGTTAGGTACTTATATTACTAGTAACTAGCTCCGTTTTTATACTAATTGTTTACTTCTAATCTCCTATTAACTCCTACGGCCTAATATATACCAAGCTACCTTAGAAATACCGAAGAAGAGGACGAATATTAGCCGATTCCGTCCCTATAGGTAGTAGCGTAGATTATCGTAGTTAGAGAATCGGGGTACTCCTTATCGTCGTAGCCGTAGCCGCCGTAATCCGTATCGTAGGGTCGAATCCTCTACTTACCTCGAATAACTTTTTACCTCTCTCTCTACCAAGCGCCTCTTATTTATTCTATCCGTAATTAATAAGGCTCGTCTTCTAGTTAACGTCTATTTATAATATAGTATTACTAAGAAATATCTTTAGAAGATCCTTAACGACGTCTATCCTAGTAAGGATCGGATCCCCCGTTCTAAGCAAGTATCTATTCTTTGGCGCCTTATTTTTGAGAAGGGAGATACGATTCTTATTACCCGTACTAGCTTTGGTAAAAGCCTTATCTTTCACGCCTAGGGCGTAATAATAGGCTTAATTATACTCTAGATTATACTACTTACTCGTCTTAGAGAGGAGTAAGTTGATAAGATTAAGCGTTACGGAGATATAACTCGTCCTTACCTAGTCTCCGCCGAGACTAAGTATTAGACTAAGGGCCTACTTAAATAGGTAAAGTAGGGTATATATATATATATACTTCTCGGCCTAGAGTAGGTAGCGTCTAAGGTATTTCGGCAAGCCTTAAAGTCAACTAGACTCTCTTATTTAGTTAGCCTAGTTACTATCGATAAGTATTATCTAATTAAGTAATAGGAGGAGTTTCGACCAACCTTTATAATAATTAGAGAGCTACGTATAATACTTCTATAAGACGTACTCTAGTTTGGCTATACCGCGACGCTAAGTTTAGAGGCGGAGAAGTATATCCTCTAAGTAGGTAGATTCCGGTCTATCGGCCTAAGGATATACTAGACTTCTATTATTAGAATATCTATCAATCGGCCTAATATTAGTATCTATATATACCTAATTCCTAAGAATAAATAAGGGAAAGTTAAGCAACTCTTCTTCCTCCTAACCGAAAGTACTACCGGCGACATTACGACGCCCGATCGGATCCCTAAGACTATTATATTTATAGATAGATATTATACGATCGCCGAATCCGTAGTATATATATAGCAACTCCTACTTAACCTCTATAACTAGTATACTACCGATCCTTTATAGGCTAAGTTTTATATATCTAATATCATCAAAATTTATACCGTATATATAGCTAAATATGATCGTAACCGACGGTATAATTAATTCAAATAGACTGATTCCAAAATCAGGATCATCTTCGCTACGACGTCGCTTAGGATAGGTATTAACGTATCCGATATTTCACGTATATACCTCTAGAGCTTTCCAATTAGTAAGGATCTTAGGGACTTCTAGTAGCGTGTAGGAAGAGGTAGCCGTGGTAAGAATATAAGGAGTATAGCATATATTTTCCTTCTATATTAGGCCTTTGATTTAGAGGGTCAATCGAAAGAATCGATACGAGAGAGCGCCCGTATTAGTAATATACTACTACTAAAAACTATACGGCGTGGTTGGAATCGACTCCTAACTAAGAAGGGTAAGAAAGCTATAGCTAGACCTTCTTAATTACGGTATACGTTAATACTAGGTAACTATAGCGACGTTGAGGCTGAGTCCTAGGATACCTAGGAAGCCTCCTAATTATAACTACCCGAGTCCTAGGAGGGCGACTCTCTAGTATAGTAAATCGTAACTATACTCCCTACTATATTAGTTATACTATTTTGGGATAAAGCGGAGGAGATAAACCGTCTAAAACTCGCCGATATCTAGAAGGAGATAATTAATAGTACCTACTATCGTCGTACTTTCCTAGTCTATCTTAACGAGGCGAAGGCGTATCCTACCCTAATCCCTATACTAAAAGAATTATACTATTCAAAATATAATCCTAGTATCTATCCTAACCTTCCCCGACCCCTAAAGGACTAACTAGGGCTACGCTTACTAGGAAAGGATACCCGGGCTAGGGTAGTACTACAACTACTTTAGGAGTAGTATATAGAATAGCTTCCGTCTATCTACCTATTAAAATCACGATACTTTCCGTTCTATTAGTCTATACTCTTAGAAAAGCTCGCTCTCTAGCAAATAGTATATCTTTTTTCTCAAGGTATAAACTCCTACGAACTCCTTACTATTGAAATAGTCTTACAAAGCGTACTAGCGTTATATAGTTAGTATTATCGAGTAATATACTAATAATCCCTACTTACTAAACTTTACGAACTACCTCCGCTCGTAACTAAACTCCATCAAAAGCTTGTAGCTAAGAAGCGGAGAAAAAGGCAAGAGGTAGCTACCTCTATAGGATCGGATACTATAGGATCGGATACCGTAGTATTAGATAACGAGGTGCCCGTAGAAGATACTCTCGCCCTTGCTATCGCTAGGACGGAGGCTCTCCGTATAGCCTAGTAGGTCGAGAGAAATAAAACCGCCGCTAGTAGTACTACGCTTCATTAGCTAGTAATTACTTAACGCCGTATTATAGATCTATAGACCGATTCGTCAGAATATAGACCCTACCTAATTAAAGAATTACCGGCAATACGTTTACGAGGCTAGATTACTAACGTAGGGAGTAGACTATCTAAATTAGTCTTACTATAGTATCAAGTCGAGGCCCCTCCAATGGAGATCCTAAGTAGTATTCTATATACTTTAAGGGTACTTGATACGCCAAGTAGCAATCCGATAATACTCGAAATACTACCTAATACTATATCGGTTAGGGATTTAGCAAGTCCTACCCTAAGTATCGATATAAACCGGCGAGGGAGAGCTTCAAGTATAGCCTCCTTATTCTTCGAGGAGTTACTTACTACATTACTAGCGAAGAGAGTACGAATAAAGTATTAGAAGGTTAGGGAGACTAAAGAGGATTCGGAGAGTAATCCTAATTAGCGAAGCCGGATACGTAGGAGTTAGTAGGAGTACTTTAACGTATATAGTTCTAGTTAAATAAAGCTTTATATATAGGAGTTTCTTAGCGTAGTAGTTAGTAGGAGTCCTTTTAATAAAACCTAGCCTATAATACAAAGTTCGAGGTAATAGCGAGCGTACTATAGATACTAGCTACTCCTTGAATACTAGCTTTTATTACTATCTTAGTATACTACAGGTACTAGCTGCTCCTTAAATACTAGCTTTTGTTACTATCTTAGTATACTATAGGTACTAGCTACTCCTTGAATACTAGCTTTTGTCCCTATCTCAGTATACTATAGGTACTAGCTGCTCCTTAAATGCTAGCTTTTGTCCCTATCTTAGCGCAGGAGTTAGTAGGAGTCCTTTAAATAAATCCTAGCCTATAATATCTAGTTCGAAGTCCCTCTATACGTAGGAGTTGGTAGGAGACCTAATCCGGCTATAAATCTTAGCCTATACCTCTTAGATCGAAGGCTCTCCGTACGCAGGAGTTAGTAGGAGACCTAGTCCGGCTATAAATCTTAGCCTATACCTCTTAGATCGAAGGCTCTCCGTACGCAGGAGTTAGTAGGAGACCTAATCCGCTCTAACCCTTAGTCTATCGTATATCTCGGCTCGATCGATTCGTTAGAAATTAAATAATAATCTAGAGTAGTAATTAGTTTATATAAAGTTACCTAGGCAGGCTTACTTGCTTAGAGTAGGACCTAGAGTAATAGTATAGCGGCCTAATTCTAGTATACTTGAAAATCCGAGAGACTTACTAAATACAATAGGCTTCTTAGGANGCCGACTTCGGTATCTAGTTATAATAAATCCTACTATCTCCTACTCTCTCTCTCTCTCTTACTTACTTACTTACTTACTATAACCCGTACCCCCGCCCTTACTACTATACCTCCCCTCGGTCCCTACGGGACCTTTATTAACTTCTTCGACGCTTTCTTCGCCGGTGCTAAGGCGCTCCCTTATAGGGCTTTAAGACCGCGCCCTAGCTAGTAAGTCTACTCTACTTCTCTTACTTAAAACTATTTAGAGTGAGCCTACTTTGAAAAAGTTAGCCGCTTTAAAAAGGTTAAAGTAAGCCCGCTATATAATACTAATAGGAATATAGATCTATTCCGCGTCGTATCTACTACTACTTTCGCTCTTACTCTAGTCTATTACCTACTCCGCCTACTCTACCTACTCCGCCTACTCTACCTACGCTACCTATAGTTCCTCTACCGGTCCTATAGCGTCGTCGGCTTCTTCTTAGGCCTCCTCGGCCATTCCCGTTTGTCCCTACGGAGCTATAAGTTTACTATTCTTTTTCTTCTAGATATATACTAACTGTTTATTAGGCTACCGCCGATACCTTCGCCCCCGGGCTCTCCTTTACGTCTAGCCTCTCCCGTCTATTCTCCTCCAGCCTCTCCTCTCTACTCTCCCCTAGCGTCTCCTAGTTTTGCGTCTCCTAGTTTTAGTAAAGATAGTAATAATAGTCTCGACGCCTAGGACGGCGACGACGACGACGTCGATATAGGCGGTATATAAGTTCTACCAACTCCTACTTATCAAAACCTAAGATTAATATTAAATAGGGATCTAAACGATTTCCCCCCGTCCTAGAGCCCGACCCTCTACCCTACTACCTCGCCTACTACCTCGCCTGCTGCCTCGCCTACTACCTCGCCTACTACCTCGCCTACTACCTCGCCTACTACCTCGCCTACTACCTTGCCTACTACCGTCTTACCTACTACCGTCTTACCTACTACCGTCTTACCTACTACCGTCTTACCTACTACTATCCTGCCTACGCCGTCTATCCTACCTACGCCGTCTATCCTGCCTACGCCGTCTATCCTACCTACGCCGTCTATCCTACCTACGCTATCTATCCTACCTACGCCGTCTATCTTAGCCGCCGCTTCTACCGTCGCCGCTCCCTCTACCCCTATACGTTCTCGCGCGTTGCGAGACGTAGCGCAACTAGCTCCGTCTATCCGGATCCCCTAGGATTATTAGATAGATAATACTACGGTCGTACCGCTATACTAGCTAACCGTCACGGGCTAGTAGTTTCTTAATAAGGAGGAATTGGAGTCGGTAACCAAGAATTATCATACTATAGTAGGCTATATAGGCCGTATTATAGAGACGGAGCTTAGGGAGCTAAGCGCTAAGCCGTACGACTACTATCGCGATAAAGATACGGAGTACTAGGTCTACTCGAAGGTAGGTAGATAGTAGGTATCGAAGCCCGGTAGCGCTTACGCTCGCTATCGGTTCTTTACTATAAAGGGAGGCTATAAGCTCTCTATACGAATACCGGCTAAGAAGGGCCCTCCGCTACTACTAGGGCCTGGTCCTAGAGCTATAGGATTTAAGCCCCCTATATATCTACGGGGACCGCCTAGTATAGGTAGTAGTAGTATCGCGGCGTAGCGATCTCTAGGGATAGGTATTTCTCTACTACGTTCTTGTTTTTTCTATATAGCTATGGCTGAGACTTTCATCCTTCGAACTTAGCTATTTTGATCTCGTTTATAGTCGCTATTATCCTAGAAGGGTATATCTATAAGGCAAACCCTTCGTACGTATATCGCTTCGACCTAGTTATATACTATTATATCTTATAAGGGTACTATTTCAAGGTATTTATCCTTTTCTATCTATTTCTATATACTTTGTATATAGGATTTGGGCGTTTTATATTGAACTTTGTAGTTAGTTTGCGCTAGGCTAGGCTACGCTTTCTTTCGATCGACTTACTAGCTCGTTTAGGAGAGGTTCCTATACTATAGGTATATTCTAATATATACCTTTCTAATATAAATTCGATTAGAAGAGAAGATAGTAACTACTAGATAATAGGGATAAATATAGAGGGACGATAGTTAATAGGATACGGTCGCGTCTCTACGTATACTAAGACTTAGAATCCTACCGTTCTTTACCCGAAGCTAACCTAAAAAGGAGAGTAGGAGTTGGTAGGACTTTCTAAATTAGGTATAGATTACCTTACCTAATTAAAAAAAATTCATCCCGAGGTAAAAAAAAAATAGTAGAAGAATCTATACTAAGCTATCTAATATTACCTTAATACTAAATCCGCCAATAAAGCGTCTATATATAGATCCTTAGGGGTCTTCGCTCTAATTCTACTAACGAGGGAATCCTCAAGATTGGTATTGAGGAGGGTAGTTATTTATAATCGGTTATATCCTCGTAGTAGTATCTCCAAGAATAATAATTACCTTAGGAGTATAGTCGGTTATACCCTCGTAGTAGTATCTCTAAGAACAATAACTACCTTAGGAGCCCGAGCTTACTATCGAGCCTACTCGACGAACGAAGTATCCGAATAAGAGTTGACGCGTTACGCTCTAAATCTACTAACGAAGTATCTATATAAGAGTCCCTACGTCCCCAAAAGCGTATAGGATAACTATAGGAGATAGAAGGAGTTCGTAAGGTCCTAGCGTACTATACTACTATCGATCGTAGCTCGATTAATAACTATATTACCTAAGCTCGGAAGGAAGTATACTCGCTCCGAGTCCGCTAAACAAGTAGCTATATAAGAGTCCCCACGTCCCAAAAGCGTATAGGATAACTATAGGAGATAGAAGGAGTTCGTAAGGTCCTAGTATACCGCGCCGCTATCGATCGTAGCTCGATTAATAACTATATTACCTAAGCTCGGAAGGAAGTATACTCGCTCCGAGTCCGCTAAATAAGAAGCGTTAACGAGAGACGAGCTTATTAGAAGAATTAAGAACTTGGAAAGGTCGTTAGTATAGAGCTTATTAGAAGAATTAAGAACTTAGAAAGGTCGTTAGTATAGAGCTTATTAGAAGAATTAAGAACTTGGAAAGGTTATTAGTATAGAGCTTATTAGAAGAATTAAGAGCTTAGAAAGGTCGTTGGTATACGAGAAAGAGGGAGGACTATAGGAGATAGAAGGAGTTCGTAGTTAATACGTTGGAATTGAATAAGTCGCGGAGGAGAGATCTAGTAACGTAGCTACTAGCGGTAGTAGGAACTATTATCTATTGTCTAGTAGGGTAGAGAAGAGATATAACAAAGCAGCTACTAGTAGTAGTAGGAACTATTATCTGTTCTCTATTATCTAGTAAGGTAGAGGAGAGATATAACAAAGTAGCTACTAGTAGTAGTCTTAGTAGTAGGTCTCTTCTATTATTAGCGTCTAAGTTATTAGTCTCGGTAGTAAGTCTCTTCTATTATTAGCGTCTAAGTTATTAGTCTCGGT